>CM064545.1:9701563-9869898 GCA_032716605.1 Paralithodes platypus
TCAGAGGAGGCGAAAATCAGGGGGCAAAAGTCTCCTATTGGTGGAGGGGTATTCTAGGAGTGCAAAAGGGGGGAAACGCTTCACACAGGCGCACTGGATGCGGGATGGTGTTGGTCGGGTGGCGGGGTCAAAGATGATTGGCTGCGTGTCGAGGGGCGTGGCCTAAGTTGTGTGGCGCCAGCAGAAGACGAAGCTGAAGGAGGTGGCGCGGGGGGCTGCGTCAAGGGCACCGGGGGGCAAGGAGGGGCGTTAGGTCCTGTAGAGTAGTGCCTTTTGGCAGAAGGATGGATCTGAAGGTCTAGAGTTTGGTTGTTGATGTTGGAATGTAAGGCTTGGATATATAACGCTTCGAGTATAGGTAATCTCCTTGGATCACTTTCTTTATCGAGTATGGTGGTGTGTTTCTCTAACTCGTTGCCTGTGAGGTGGGGGTGGTTGGGGGTGAGATAGTGGTCTTTGATGGCTCCAGCCTGAAGGTGAAGAGTTAACCGACGTGAAAGACGAGTCTGCGTCATGCCAACATAGGAATGAGGTCCACAGTCCTCATAATTACAGGTATGTTGGTAAATGACGTGATCGTCGGTCATCGGGCTCTTTATCTTGGTGGAAGCTGGTTTGTTGCGGAGAACGAGGATGGAGGTCTTGGGGGATTTGTAATAAATTATTATTTTGATTTTGTTTTCCGGGTTGGTTGGGTGGACATGCTTGGAGATTATTTCTTTTAAGACGACCTCGTCATTTTTGTGTTCAGAGGACATGTAATTGTGGTAGAAGATCTTAATTTCATTGGGAGGGTCAATGTTGGGAGGGCTTTGGGTGTACCATTTTTCAAGATGGTGGTTGATGGTGCTGGAGATGTCAGAGTTGGAGTATCCATTATTCACTAAAACTTGGGATAGTCTTTCTAGTTCCTGGTGGGTGTCGGCCCAGGTAGAGCAGTGCGTGAGGGCTCTCCGTACATAGGCAGAGATGGAGGATAGAAGATAACGGCGGGGGCATTCAACAAATCCTCAACAAACAACACTTCCAAGCTGCCAAACAATTAAGAGACAACCCCAACATCATCATCCGTCGTGCGGATAAAGCTTCCTGCCTCGTGATTCATGACAAGGAGGAATATCTTAGAAAAATTGACGTCATCTTAAATGACAACACCAAATTTAAAAAGATCACCCGCAACCCAACCGACGAAATCAAACGTACTGCCAACACCACCATCATCGCCATCAATGCCAAACAAGGAGGGGTCCACCTTAAAAAACTCGTCGGAGAATACACCCCTGGTTATGCGTACGGAACCATCAAAACTCACAAACCTGGAAACCCCCTCCGCCCCATCATCTCCCAGATCCCCACTTCCACCTACCAGATCGCCAAGGCCCTGAACAACCTCCTCACCTCCTATGTGCCCAGCCAATACAACCTTAACTCAGCCCACGATTTCTTGGAAATTTTACGAGACGCCCCCCGGAACAACAACCACACAATCGCCTCCCTCGACGTAAAAGCCTGTTCACCAACGTGCCAGTGGATAGGACCATTGACATGATTCTACGTCGAATTTACCATTGCCCTGATACACCAACACTGGACATCCCGGAGAAGGCCCTGAAAACACTACTGGAGCTGTGTACCAAGGAGGCCCCCTACCTTTGCCCCCGGGGCAACATGTACAAGCAGATAGACGGTGTGGCGATGGGCAGCCCCCTAGGAGTTCTTTTTGAGAACTTTTTTTATGGGTACCATCGAGGAAGAGCTCCTAGCTGCCCAACGACCCGCCGTCTACTGTAGATACGTGGATAACATCTTCGTGCAAATCAAGGACCTCCACGAACTACAGGAACTCCAGCGTCGCTTCATGACCTCCTCCGGAATTAACTTCACCTTTGAAAAATCAAACAATGGACAACTCCCCTTCCTCGACATCCTCGTAGCTCTGAACGATCATGGGTTCAAAACCACCGTCTACACTAAACCAACTAACACAGGACAATGCCTCAACGGCGAACGTGAATGTCCCCGCCGTTATCTTCTATCCTCCATCTCCGCCTATGTAAGGAGAGCCCTCACGCACTGCTCTACCTGGGCCGACACCCACCAGGAACTAGAAAGACTATCCCAAGTTTTAGTGAATAATGGATACTCCAACTCCGACATCTCCAGCACAATCAACCACCATCTTGAAAAATGGTACACCCAAAACCCTCCCAACATTGACCGCCCCAATGAAATTAAGATCTACCGCAATTACATGTCCTCTGAACTAAAAAATTACGAGGCCGTCTTAAAAGAAATAATCTCCAAGCATGTCCACCCAACCAACCCGGAAAACAAAATCAAATTAATAATTTACTACAATTCCCCCAAGACCTCGAACCTCGTTCTCCGCAACAAACCAGCTTCCACCAAGTTAAAGAGCCCGATGACCGACGATCACGTCATTTACCAACATACCTGTAATTATGAGGACTGTGGACCTCATTCCTATATTGGCATGACGCAGACTCGTCTTTCACGTCGGTTAACTCTTCACCTTAAGGCTAGACCCATCAAAGACCACTATCTCACCCCCAACCACCCCCACCTCACACGCAACGAGTTAGAGAAACACACCACCATACTCGATAAAGAAAATGACCCAAGGAGATTACCTATACTCGAAGCGTTATATATCCAAGCCTTACATCCCAACATCAACAACCAAACTCTAGACCTTCAGATCCTTCCTTCTGCCAAAATGCACTACCCTACAGGACCTAACGCCCCTCCTCACCCCCCGGTGCCCTTGACGCAGCCCCCCGCGCCACCTCCTTCAGCTTCGTCTTCTGCCGGCGCCACACAACTTAGGCCACGCCCCTCGACACGCAGCGAACCAGCTTTGACCCCGCCACCCGACCAACACCATCCCGCATCCAGTGCGCCTGCGTGAAGCGGTTCCCCCTTTTGCACTCCTAGAATACCCCTCCACCAATAGGAGACTTTTGCCCCCTGATTTTCGCCTCCTCTGATCCTCCACCCTCTATATATACCCTTCCTGTTTACCTTTTTATCATTCTACCCTTACTTGATAATGCTGGTTGTCCAGTGAAACGCGTCGTATATCCTGTATCATCATGTACATTTATGTAACCCTGTACCACCATGAATTTTGCTCATCTCATTCATCTACTTCCTGCCACCCAGCGAAAACTCATCAGAGACCTGGAAACTTTGAATAATAAAATTTCCAATGCAGAAATTGCCATTTCTTTCAACCTCGTATGTATTAAAGAAAATATATATATATATATATATATATATAAATATATATTGTTACGAGGGGGAGACGGGGAAAAACAGATGCTCTAATAGCCTAGCCCACAGCACTGTGAAAGAGTATACGCCGCAGCAAAAAGACACCAATACTGTAGACCTGCACCCAACACTGCCCACCGTATTACACTACCCTGCAACAGACACGCTCTTAATATCTGACTCAAACACCAAGACACGCAGGTTCTCTAGGAAAAGGGGTAACTTCCTCTTTGCTCTATGAAAGCATTAACACAAGGAGACACAAAAATATCTATTGTCCCCGAGTCGGGTTGATAATGCAATTTAGTATTCAAGAGTACTTCTAAGGTTATTCTCGACTGCACATAAATGCCAAAACACACCACTGCTAGACTCTCAGACACTTCATAGTATGCCCAATTGCTTAGGAATTAGGAATAATATGAAGCAGAAACATGGGGGAAGTCCAATGCAGAAGCTCAACAATGCACTGGGGTTGACATATCAGTAGGTTGTGGAGTGGGCTTCTAAGAGCCACCGAACAAACCACTGTAGATGTCAACCTCAATAATACATAAGATATACATAATATAAGAAATAACAATGCAGCAGAATACTGGAAGAGAAGTGGAAGGAAAAAGGTATGAAGCTTATAGTTAATATTGCCAGGGGAAAAGAATGCAGTACATTTCCTAAGATAAACGAAATAAACTTTGGATTGCTAAATATTAATATTAAGACAAAATAAAATATGCTCAAAATGACTCCAAGCTTGCTATGCTACTATACACTATGAAACAAAGAAATTATGTGCGGTATTAAGGGATCTAGCAAGCAAGCCCACCACAGACTGGACAGTACATGTGATCGCTACGAGAGTTGCAACAGGAGTGGGTCCTGAGGCTGCAGCCTGCAGGGTACACACAATCCCTCGCGAGAAAGAGAGGAGGGAGCGCCAAATGTTGCTATACTAGATAACTAAACTAATCACTTGGGCTCTCATTAACAATACAAAAGTAATCAAATAAATACAAGGCATCATTGTGTGAACTTACGACAACGAAAACAATCCCCCAAAAGCTGAACAAAAGAAGTAATTATACTCGTGGCAACAAAAAACAGTGCTATCTTTTTGGCAACATAGGAGGGACGTATAGCGAGGCCCTAGCCTCCCGCAGGGCCCTCCCACAAAAGGCCTCGTGATTGTAACTCACTCATATATATATATATATATATATATATATATATATATATATATATAAATTTAGATATATATATATATATATATATATATATATATATATATATATATATAGGCCTATACAGGGTGACCCCAAAAAAAAACTCCCACATTTCAAAAGTAAATGAAACAAAAATGGCTAAATATAATCAAAATATTATTTGCACACATGAAACTTCATTCAATACTATTTTTATTCATCATGTTTTAAAGATGACATCCTCCAAAAGGTGGCCGTCATTGTCTCTACATGCTTGGAGGCGATTTCTGAAGGCTGCCATGGCTCGACGGGTCATGTCGGGTGGAACAGCTGTTATCTCCTGCTGAATAGCAACCTTAAGGGATTCAAGAGTTTGGGGTCAAGGAGTATACACTCCTGATTAAAGGTAGCCCCACAGAACAAAAAATCACAATGGGGCGAGGTCAGGGGAATGGGCCGGCCACCCAACATCCCCACGCAACGAGATCACCCGATCCGGAAACATTTTCCTAAGCACTTGCAATGATCGATGCGTGGTATCAGCCATTCCCCTGACCTCGCCCCTTGTGATTTTTTTTTCTGTGTGGCTACCTTTAATCAGGAGTGTATACTCCTCGACCCCAAACTCTTGAAGGTTGCTATTCAGCAGGAGATAACAGCTGTTCCACCCGACATGACCCGTCGAGCCATGGCAGCCTTCAGAAATCGCCTCCAAGCGTGTAGAGACAATGACGGCCACCTTTTGGAGGATGTCATTTTTAAAACATGATGAATAAAAATGGTATTGAATGAAATTTCATGTGTGCAAATAATATTTTGATTATCTTTAACCATTTGTGTTTCATTTACTTTTGAAATGTGGGAGTTTTTTGGGGGTTACCCTGTATATATATATATATATATATTTACCCCCTGGGGTTAAGGGGACCTCCATCTTATGGTGGAGGAAAAAATAATATGCCCCACGCGTCCAACTGTGTGTCGTACAAGGCGACTAATAGGGGGAATGGGGGTAGATTGTAGGCATCAATCGAACAGGGCTATACCCAGGAGAGGCTGTAGACATTTGATAAGGAGTCATTGGAACTCCTGTTTCATTTGCTTGGCCTCTCTTTCTGATCCCTTTTGTGCCTGAGAGCAGTCCAGCATGCTCACACAAACACCTCCTCCTCCTATCTACTTCACTACAACATGCACACCACACTTCCTCCTTCAAAATTATTCAAATGATGAACACAGGCCCAGCCTCGGAGTCCCCAGGGGGGGGGGGGGGACCATAAATGCTTCCACACCTGCGCGACCTTCCCCTGACGATCCCTCTTAGTGCTCTGGACCACGGCCTGTCACTCTTACTATCAACTTTTGCAATATTCGCGGGCTTTCTTTTAATTTTCACTCCGTCGAAAATCATCTCTCCACCTACAAACCTGATCTTCTTTTCCTCACCGAAAACTAGGTATCTGAGACAACGTCCAGCAGCCCCATCTCTGTATCCTCCTACTTTCTCTATCCTAGTTCCAAAGCCAAAGGCGGATGTTGTGCATACATGCACAAAACAATCACTTTCTCTCGTTTTCCCGATTTCGACTCCTCTGAATATTCAACATTATGGCTCAAATTATCCTGTCATTCACAAACTAAATATTTCTGTGCTGTCTATCTTTCCCCTAACTCTACCGACTTTCCCAAATTCTTTGAATATCGAAACTCTAAAGTGGAACACATTCTATCCATCTCTCCCTTCTCTGATATCTCCATCTTAGGAGATTTCAAGGTTCACCACCACCAATGGCTCTCCTCTCACACTACTGACCAACCTGGTGAACAAGCCTACGTCTTTTCTATCATAAATGACCTAGAGCAGCTGGTCCAGCAACCCATCCGTATCCCGGATAGCTTCGGAGATCGGCCCAACATTCTTGACTAATTTCTGACTTCTAACCCTTCTTCTTATACTGTAAATGTTTTCTCTCCTTTGGGTTCCTCCGACCATAAACTTATCTCCGTCACCTGTCCTATCTCTTCAGTACGGCCACCCGATCCTCCCAGCCGGCGGCGCGTGTAGCACTTTGGCGCTACCGACTGGAAGGCTCGCCGGCAGTACTTCTTTGGTTTCCCATTGAATTACTTCTGCTTCCGTGGCCGAGGACCCTCGGAGAGTGCTGAACTCATTACCAAAGTAATCCTCTCGGGCATGGAAGTGTACATTCCATTTTCTTTCTCTCAGTCTAATGCATAAAAATCTTGGTTTACTCACGCTTGTTCTACTGCTGTCCACAACAAGGAGGAAGCATTCAAAGGGTACCGACGCCTTAAAACTCATAAATCTCATTCTTCCTATGTTTCTGCCCGGAATCAAGCCACATCTGTTCTTCGACTTGCCAAGCACTCTTTCATCAATAATAAATGCACTGAACTATCCAACTCTTGCCCTTCCCAAGCTTTCTGGCATCTAGCCACAAACCTCTCCAACAATTTTTGTTCCTTGTCTTTCCCTCCCATTTTCCACTCTGATGGCACAACCATCACTTCTTCCTCTGACAAAGCTGAACTCTTCGCTCAAACTTTTGCTAGAAACTCCATTCCAGTGCTATTCCTCCCTCTCCAACCCCCTCTCTCTTATTTATGCCTAATATTCTAATATCTTCTAAAGATGTACTTTCTACCCTAAAAAACTGTGCTTCCGTGCTGACCCCCTGCCTAGGCAAACTCTTTCATCTCTGTCTCTTCTCTAACGTCTTCCCTTCTTGCTGGAAGTTTGCTCTTATTCAACCGGTCCCAAAGAAGGGTGACCGCTCTCAATTCTCCAACTATCGTCCAATTGCTCTTACCTCTTGTATCTCTAAGGTTTTTGAAACTATTCTTGCTTCCAAATATCTTAAGCATTTCTCTTCTCATAATCTGCTCTCATATCGCCATATCTCATATTCCTTAAGGGTCGCTATACTGGTGAAGTATTTTCATATCTTACTAACTCTTGGTCATCCTCCTTTCGGGACTTCGGTGAAACTTTTTCTGTTGCGCTAGACATATCGAAGGCCTTCGATAGAGTCTGGAAGAAATCTTTAATATCTAAACTACCCTCCTTTGGTTTCTATCCCTCCATATGTGCCTTTGTCTCTAATTTCCTTTCCGGCCGTTACATAGCTGCGGTTGTGGACGGCCATCGTTCACTTCCTCATCCTATCAACTCAGGTGTTCCTCAGGGTTCTGTCCTATCTCCTATTCTCTTTCTAATTTTCATAAATGATCTCAACTGTATATCCAGTCCCATACATTCGTATGCAGACGACTCTACCTTACAATACTCAATTAGATTTCCAGAATGCCCCAGCCAGGAGTCCCTCAAAAACAAACGTAATGAAGCCATAGAACACTTATCTTCTGATCTAGCTACTCTTTCCAATTGGGGTACAGAAAACCTTGTTGCATGTAATGCTTCTAAGACCCAATTTCTCCATCTTACTACTCGTTCGGAACCTCCAGATGACTATCCCTTATTCTTCAGCAATACAAAAATCAATCCTTCATCTTTCAATATTCTCGGTGTCTCTTTTTCTTCTGCTCTCACTTGGAAGGACCATATTACCAGTCTTGCTAAGGCAGCCATCCAAACCCTGGGTGTGCTCAACTGCCTCGAGGGGTTCTTTACCCCTGCGCAGCTTCTTGCTCTGTACAGGGGCACAGTGCGTCCTTGTATTGAGTATTGTTCACATGTGTGGGGAGGATCCTCTCACACCACAATTTTAGACAAAGTAGAAAGGAAAGACTTTCGTATCATTAACCCACAGAACCCCAGCGGCGACAACGTGTCGTCGGCAATGTATGAAACGCTAAACCCCAGCAACGACACCGTGTCATCAATGTTAATTACTCCGGTCCTATGGCACCTAGAGGGCTCAGATTTGTATAGGAACTGTGTAAGTATCCCACGCAACCATGCCGATGGTTGACAACTATCAAAGTCCAACTGCGTGTGCTTGAGCGCGCAAAAACCTGTTTTTGGGGGGTTATTGCCTTCAATTTTGTACTCGTGTAAAATTGACTTTCGGGGGCTCCGTAGGACCCCTTTTTGACCTTTTTGATCGTTTTTTTGTGGATTTTCCTTCATTCCTAACCCATTCGCTATTGTTTCTGGAAAACAAAAAATCAAAACCTGCCAGTCCCTGGTGGTACATTTATTTATAACTAGCTTGGGCTCAGTGGGTTAACTCCCGACCACTCACCAACTCTCTGCAATCTCTCTCTTCGCCGCAATGTTGCATCTCTCTCGCTATTCTATCGCTACTACAATAATCAGTGTTCCTCGGAGCTTTCCCAGTGTATACCACCTTTATATATTCTCAGACTTTCTTCTATTCAACTGCTGAGCTCTGGAACTCTCTCCCAGAATCAGTCTTTCCCTCTTCCTATGACTTAAATTGATTCAAACTCCGTGTGTCCAGGCATTTTGGCTCGAACGTCCGTTGAATTTTGGCCCTGTCACTCTTTCAACTCAGGGGGAGGCACTCGCTGCAGGCAGTTATGTCTTTTGTCTCCCTCATTCACACTGAAATCAAAAGAAAAAAAAAAAAAAAAAAAAAATATATATATATATATACTGTATACAGTATATACAGAGCGAACCTTAAATAATTGCCCATAGGGATTTTCCCATGTATTTATAGGGGTGTGGGTGAGCCAGTACTACTACCACCATCATCACTCCAACCCATTATACCCCTATAAATAATACATGGGAAATCCCTATGGGCAACTATTTAAGCTTCGCTCTGTATATATTTAAATATATCTATCTATCTATCTATTGCCTGATGCCGTGATCCCCGAAGGGGTGGCCACGAACCTCCTTCTTACTTCCTCATTCGTCTGTGTATCTCTCCATGTAACTTCGCACGCACTTCCCAATTAACTCATTTCCACCCCTCCCACTCTTGGTCTGAGTTTCTCCACCAATGTCCATGGTTTGCTTCCGTAAGTCAGTGTCGGGATTACCATATAGTCATGCAAGGACTTCTTCACTTTTATTCTGACCACCCTATTTCTTGTTACTGCTTTCAGCGTTCCTACAACCCTCTTCCCCTGTTGCACCCTCTCCCACACTTCTTCATCCATAGTCCCATCTTTACTGAACACACTGCCCAGATACTGAAATGAGCTGACAATCTCCATAGTCTGACCTTTCAACTTCACCTCACACTCTGTGACTTCACCCCTTTCGAAGACCATAACCTTGCTCTTCCCCGCATTTACCTTCAGATTCCGTTTTTCACACACTGGGTGAACAGTCTTCAATACAGGAACGCACTGTACCCCTGTACAGAGCAAGAAGCAGCGCAGGGGTAAATAACCCCCAGAGGCAGTTGAGCACACCCAGCTTCTGGGAAGCTGTTTTAGCAAGAGAGGTAATATGATCTTTCCAAGAGAGATTAGAAGAAAAAGAGACACCAAGAATATTAAGAAAAGATGAAGGGTTAATTTGTATGTTGTTAAAGAATCTATCTATCTATCTATTGCCTGACGCCGTGATCCCCGAAGGGGTGGCCACGAACGAACCGCCCCCATGCACCTCTGTCCCCAGTCAGTCGACGCCCCTCCCCCCAACCAGCACCGCCTTCGTTCATGTAGTTCCTCACTCCATCCTTCCACCTCATATTCGGTCTACCTCTCCCCCTCTGTCCCTCCACCTCGCTCTCGTACACCCTCTTAGTCATTCTCTCGCTTTCCATACGTTCCATATGGCCGAACCATCTCAAGTTGTCCTTTTCACACTTTCCAGCACATCTACCTCCACACCACACCTCCTTCTTACTTCCTCATTAGTCTGTCTATCCCTCCATGTAACTCCGCACGCACTCCTTAAGTAATTCATTCCACTGCTCTCACTCTTGGTCTGAGTCTCTCAACCAACGTCCATGCTTCGCTTCCGTAAGTCAGTGTCGGGATTACCACACTGTCATGCAAGGACTTCTCACTTCCATACTGACCAACCTATTTCTTGTTACTGCTTTAGCGTTCCTACAACCCTCTTCCCCTGTTGTACCCTCTCCCGCACCTCTTCATCCATAGTCCCATCTTTACTCAACACACTGCCCAGATACTTAAAAGAGTTGACGATCTCCATAGCCTGACCGTTCAGCTTCACCTCACACTCTGTGACTTCACCCCTTTCGAAGACCATAACCTTGCTCTTCCCGTATTTACCTTCAAATTCCGTTTTTCGCACACTGTTCCAAACTCATTTACCAGACCCTGCAACTCCCATTCATTATCACTCATCAGAACTGTATCATCCGCAAACAGCAGTATAGGTAGCTTCCACTCAATTCCCTCTTTCAGCGATACACCAACATCCACTGCTCTTGATAGTATTTCTTTCATGACTCCATCCATATATACAGTAAACAACCACGGGACATCACACCCCTGTTTCAAACCAACATTCAGGTCAAAGAACTCGCTCTGCTCACTCTCTACACGTACTGCCGCCTTTGCACCTCATACATGCTCTTCACTGCTTTCAGCAACTTGCCCTCTACTCCGTATATTCTAAGTACTTCCACAAACCTTCTCTATCCACTCTGTCATAGGCCTTCTCCAAGTCCATAAAGGCAACATACACCTTTTGTTTCTTCTCCAGATACTTCTCCACAACACAATTCAGGGTAACAATCTGATCTACACATCCTCTCCCTTCCTAAAACCTCCCTGCTCGTCCTATCCATTCTCCGTTCTCACTCTCACTCTCTCAATCACTACCTACTGTATACCTTCCTACTACGCTTAGAAGACATATTCCTCGGTGGTTACCACACACTCCTCTTTCCCCTTTGCCCTTATATAGGGGGACTATTATGCCAGTCTTCCAGTCATCGGGTGCACTCCCCTTCTCCCATGCTAGTTTGCACATTTTCCATACCCATTCTATCACTATCTCACCACCATACCTCAACATTTCCCCACACACTCCATCTGTTCCTGGTGCTTTCCCCAATTTCACTCTTTTCATGGCTTCCGACACTTCTGACCTTCCCCTCCCTCTTCTCCTCACTCCACACACCTCCTCACATGCTGCACAGATCTCATCCTTAAACACCTTGCTCATCTCTTCCACTTCCTCCATAACTTCCAGGTCGAACCCACCTAGTCGTCTTTCCACTGCTCTCCTGTACTCCTCCCTGACTTCCTCCTCCTGCAACCTCTCCACCCTCCTCACCATTCCACCCTCCTCTCGCCTCCCTCCCGCTCTCCTCACCCACTTCTTTTGTATCCTAACCTTAGCTACCACTACATAATGATCAGACAGACCCCCTCCAATACCCCTATACACCCTAGCATCCATCACAGATTTCTTCATTCGTTCATCCACACATACATAATCAATCAATGACTTTCGTTCCACCACTGTCTTATCCTTCATCGTCAACATCCGTTTCCACGTGTACCTGTGGATCATTCTGTGTCGGAAGAAGGTGTTGGCTATCCACAGCCTCCTCCCCACACATACGTCCACAAGTGCACTACCATTCCCATTCACCTCTGATGGTACCCCCCACCCTCCCACCACTCCCTCAACTTTCCTATCACCCACCTTACCATTCATATCCCCAATCAGAAATATTCTTTCGTTCTTGTCAAACTTCTCCAGGCACGCCTCCACATTCATCCAGAACTCCTCTTTCTTTCTTTCAAGTATATCCTCTGTCGGGGCATACACGCATACAATCACCCACGTTTGTATTCCTACTTTCATTCTCACCCACACAATCCTTGAACCCACAGACCCATACTCTCTTACACATTCCTTCCATTTGCTACTTACAAACAAACATGCACCTTCTCTCGCTGTTCCTTCACTCACTCCAGCACACACACCCATTCCACACTCCCACTCTCTCACATCTGAACCTTTCCATTTGGTCTCTGTCATTCCACATACATCCAGCCTGGCATTCACTAACACTTCCAGAACCTCTCTCTCTTTTGTGCCATCATTCATGCCACTAACATTCCACGTAGCCATTCTCAGAATGTCCGAAGGCATGTCCTTAGTCAGTCGTGGTTCGTCAACGTTGGTTCCGTCCGCATCCGAGGCTGTTCGCTCGTTTTTCTTTGCTTAGATATTTTTTCCGGGTGGGGGTCGCAAGCCCACCGACCCAACCTCTTTAGTCGCCTCTTACGACACGCAGAAGGCACGTGGGGCATATTCTATTCCCTAACCCCCAGGGGGAAGTTAAAGAATAAGTCATAGTATTCCGGAAGGGGGTAACGAATAGACAGATGGAGAAATTTAGTTTTGAAAGCATTGACAGTAACATTTTTTTTTTGCCCCAATTAGAGATAGTAGAGACATCAAAAGATAGGTGCTTTATGGCCTTCTTACGTGATTTTGGAGTTCCTGCTGTGTGAGTTGTTGCGGATGGTTAGTTGAATAGTGTAATGTAGAGTCGTCAGCATATGAATGGATCGGGCTGGAGGTGCAGTTGAGAAGGTCGTTAATGAATATTAGGAAGAGAATTGGAGATAGGACAGGACCCTGAGGAACACCGGAGTTGATAGGCTGAGGAAATGAACGGTGGCCGTCCACAACCACAGCTATGGAACGACCAGCAAGGAAATTAGCGACAAAGGCACAGATAGAAGGATAGAAACCGAATGAGGGAAGTTTGGAAATAAGGGATGTGTGACAAACTCTATCGAAGGCCTTTGATATATCAAGCACAACAGAAAAAGTCTCACCGAAGTCCCGAATGGAGGATGACCAAGAGTTAATAAGATAAGAAAGAAGATCACCAGTAGAGAGACCCTTAAGGAAGCCATACTAGCGGTGTGAGAGTAGGTTATGGGAAGAGAATTGCTTATGAAATTTGGAGGTAGGAATAGTTTCAAAAACTTTAGAGATGCTTGAAATGAGAGCAACTGGACGATAGTTTGAGGGTTGAGAGCGGTCACCCTTCTTTGGGACAGGTTGAATGAGAGCGAACTTCCAAGAAGAAGTGAAGACATTAGAGAGAGACAGAGACGGAAGAGTTTGCCTAGGCAGACAGTCAGCACGGAATATTTTTTTTTTAGTACAACAGGAGGAACACCGTCCGGACCGTATGCCTTCTTAGTATTAAGCCCAGAAAGGGTGGAAAGTACATCCTTGAAAGAGATTATGATGTTAGGCATAAGTAGGAGAGAGGGGGGTGGCGAGGGAGAAATAACATCAGAATCATCCAAAGTGGAGTTTTTAACGAGTGACGCTTCTGCATAGTAGCCACGTGCGGGCATGCGCGCGCGTCGGCTGCCCAGCCGTTTAGAAACCGGCTGGCGGCAGCCGGCCGGCAGGCTTTTCCTTAGTATATATCCTACGACAACGTAACTAATGTCGGGGATATTCTTATGTTGTTTCACAGATAGAAGCTGCCCTTATTCTTAACCAACGCATCTTAGTATATATTATTCTCGATAGTTGATTATTTCATTATAATATATAAGATGTAAGTCTAGTGAGGGCGGGAGGAGACGAGCGGGAGAGAGAGTCCGGCTTGGGACGTTGCTTCGCTTGCCAGCTTGGGACGAGCCTGAAAACGTTGCCATATGCATTTGATCGCAACGTTAGGCTTAGTTTCGACTCACGCACGGGGTAGAGGATTTTGACCCGGCAACTGTGTTGAGTGTTGCCAAGCATGGGATATATTTTGCATGCCTAGGGTGGGGTCCAGACAGATTCAAGACTCAGAGCTCACCTCACTGTCGTACCCTTCGACCCCCTTGATATCTATCCCTCTCAACCCCACTTAGAAACTTTCTCTCTTACTTTGTATACCTTCTTTCCACTACTTCACCAATCTATTTAATTATCCCATCCCCTTGATAGACCTTATATCTATTTTTGTATTAACGACGAGCTCTCAGATAACTAGATAGGATTTTGGGCCTTATGCGGAGATGTAATAGTTAATGAGACCTAGGAAGCTTTTTTGTTGTCTCATATTTGGTGGTTTCATGCTTGCTAGTGTGTTCTTGTGTCAGGTTAGCAGGGGCTAGACCGGAGGGGAGGCTTTTTGCGATCCTTTAAGTAAAGTCTGCTGGTGCGAGTCCTGTGGACCCGCACGACTTTACTAGGATACCCGTGGGAGTCTGGGGGCATTTTCTTGTCTGTGTCCCTGTGTGTCTAGTGTTGTATTGTGTGAGGGCCCTTGCCTAGTTCACTCAGCACTGCGCTAGCACGTGTTGCTTTTGTTTTAGGGTCGCCAGGAGAGAGTCAGATACTTGCGATCTGAGTCTCTCAAGAGAGCACCCTTTCAATTAGAGTAATTTGGCGCACAGACCTGGGAACGTCCCTAGGCTAGAGCAGGTGGCTCAGCCCGGGTATCCGAAGCCGATATCCTTCCGGCTAGACCTCTGCCACAAGGCAGATTAACAGCTAGGGGTTTATCATCTCTGTATGCTTATTATTGTGCCACAGTTTACCGTTTTTGTGAGCATTGATAGTCAGGATGTGGCTTAGAGACTCTGTCCGAGCAGGCTTGCCTGACTAAGAGTGAGAAGCACACCTGTATGTGGTTATGTTGCGAGTTGCTGCCTTTATTTAATTATACCTATGCCATTATACACTGTATGGCCTATCACTAGTATATATTCCTTCTTATGAGTTAAGAGTTCTCTAAATCCGTAACGTATTTTCTTTGCTAAGCATCAGACCCTACAGTAGCCGCATGCAGTTTAGAAACCCGCATCTTGTCTACCTGTACGATGTTTTGAGGACTGTTTGCGCTCACCTTCTTTCACGCAGGGGTGATTAGTTGTATTAATTAACGTAACGTTAAATGTACTTTCTTCTAGTTTGTTATTAAATTGTTTCTGCAATTTAATTCCGTTATCTATCTTTTCCTTGAAGCTTTAAGTCAACTTAGTTGTGTGATCTTTTATATAGCCTGCTTGACTATCAGCAGTCTATAGTGCGTGTAACCTGTAACCGAGTCATAGGATACCTCGTTGTCCAGGCAGGACTCTTGACGGTTTAGGGTGGTTTGTTGCCTAGGTTTATAGATAAGGGTTGGATCTAGCATTTTCCGTTGTTGCTTGTTGCCGCATACCTAGTCCAATAGAAAGAGCCCAGTGTTTATATATCCCAGGACGTATCAAATGGCGACCTTGCATAGGATTTACTGAACAGAGGAATATAGTGGTCATTTGTTTTGAGATTCCTTATGATTAGAGGAATACAGTGGACATAGTTTTTTTTGGAGCAACCAATATAACACATTAAAGACTTTAAATAACATTAGTATATACATACTTGCATAGGAGATAAGGCACATTCTATAACCGTGATACTGCAGTACACAAGCATGTCTAATACATCAGAACACAGTGATGGGTCAGGTCACGATACGGGCTCGGAGGGAGAAAGACCTGTGGAGTGGCTAGTCGATAGCGAGGAGGGTGCTAGAAGATTTTTAGAGGTGCCCCTTACCGCTGACAGGGTGTTGAAGCTGAATAAGTATGGCTTAAAGTGTGTGGCAGGTCTTCAGGATCACCAGGGTTTAAGTGGCATGAGGAAAGATCAGCTGAGGACTTTGATATTGGGTTTAGAAGGGAGAGACCTGATTGGAGAGGCGACTGGGGGCCCCGGTCCCCAGGCCCCCCTCCACTCTACCCCCATATCAAACGTCAGGATGCCTGAATTTAGTACATACCCCCAAGTTGATGGTCAATGGCAGCGTGGAATTCAATCACAGGGACCCTCTCCATTAAATGCACCTTCCCCTCCTCAAGGGTTGACTCCATATTTGTTGTTTCTGCTTGAGATGGCCAAGGTTGAGGTTGCTAAAGCTCAGGTTGAGGCTGCCGAGAGACAGGCTAGTGTGCAGGCTGAGGCTGCAGAGAGAACAGCTATACGAGAGGCTGAACTGCAGGCAGAGTCTACTAGGTATCGGGCTGACAGGGAGCTGGATAGATCTCGAGTGGAGGTAACAAGGCGAAATATTGGGGGAGGTAACAGACATCAGGACCAATCATTGTCGCACCTGCTTAAACTAGTTCCTGTGTTCGATGAATTAGGTGTGGCTGAGTTTTTTATGCGATTTGAGAAGAAGTGTCAGGAACACCAGTGGCCTCAGGAAAAGTGGGCAGCATTAGTTTCATCAAGATTCCTAGGAAAGGGGCTAAAAGCGTATGATGCACTACCTTTAGAGTCCTGTGTAGTTTATGATGAGCTAAAGAAGGCTGTGCTACGGGCCTATGAGTTACAACCAGAAACTTACCGCTTGAAGTTTCGGGGTGTTACTAAGGGCAAGGATAGTACCTTCCTAGAACACGCCCGGGACTTGTCTGATGCACTACGACATTGGCTGCGTTCTGAGAGGGCAGCTACTTTTGAGGAGTTCAGTGAGCTGTTTCTCTTGGAGCAGTTCTTTAAGTGCACAGGCTGGGACTTAACATTAAATATAAAGGAAACAAATCCTAGAACTCTCCAGGAGGCAGCAGAAATGGCTGACTGCCGACTGTCATTAATTCGAGGGTGCGAAGCAGCAGCTAGGAGTGAGTCGGGTGCAAAGGATCGTACCCCTCCCCCTCCCAAAAATTTTGATACACATAAATACACAAAACCATGTAGCACTGACAATAAAACTGAACATAAACCAAATACCGTCCCGTATAAGAAGTCTAATGGAACCTCCCACTCCCAAGGGAAACCAAAGAGTAAAGAGTGCTTTGCATGTCATAAGGAGGGTCACTTTGCAAATGCTTGTCCGAACAAGCCACCGAACAAGGTTGTGTCATTGGCCCGCAGCATAGGGGTGTCGCCTATATCTTCTGAGTTTGCCAAGGGTAGTTCGTCAGAGGTTGGGACACAGCCTGTGTTCAAGAGTCCGGAAGGCTCGAACCCTGTCCGCGACGTCTTTGGGGGTCATAGAGGGCATGGTTTTGTGAGGTGGGCTGGCGAAAGGCGAGGAGTTAAGCTATTGCGTGATACGGGGGCTTCTCAGACCTTGTTAAAGAATTTTACTGGTAGGCCGATTAACGCTGCTCGGGTGGTGGTAGTTCAGGGGATCAATGCTACGAAGTCCTACCCGCTGGTGCGGATGGAGCTGGAGGTGGGTGGTGTGGCGAAGGAGCTGGATGTCGGAATTGTAGAGAACTTGCCTGTTGGGGGCGTCGACCTCCTCCTCGGCAACGACTTTGCGGTGCCTGCTTCTAAGGTTTCACCCTTGGTCGTTGCCGAGAAGGCGGCCGACGTTAGTAGGGAGGAACAGGAGTGGGTTGAGAAGTGTAGCGTACAAACCATGGCATGTGTTGTGACCCGTTCTCAGACATCCGGAGCCATGCAGCCACCACCTCAGTCTATCATACCGCGGAGGAAAGGTCACAAGAAAACGGGAAGTGTTGGTCAATTAAAGAGTTTTGAGCCGGCAGTGTTTCTTGGTGACTCATTATTGGCACCTATGTTAGAGTCTGGAGAGGCCCCGGGGCCTGTCACCACTAGTGCAGGTGCAGGGCAGGAAGAGACTCTGCGACAGCATCGTTATGCGCAGCGTGAGGAAAGGATGGCTCAGCGGGACATTGGAGGTGGAAATAAATTATTTAAGATGAACTTGGATAATCTCGCACCTGCTGATATATGTTCCTTGCAGCTGGAAGATCCTGAAGTCAGGGCGTGTGGTAATGGTGCTGTCGAACTGGAGAGCGATGGGGATGCGCAGCCTAGTGATTTTTTCTTGTCCGAGGGGATCTTGTATCGGAGACATCAGGATCCCAAGAAAAAGTGGGATGGCGGGTCAGGATTAGTGGACCAGTTAGTAGTACCGAGGGTGTGCCGTGAGAGCTTATTGAGGTTAGCTCATGATGTGCCTTTGGCAGGGCACCTGGGGGCACGTAAGACGGAGGCAGCTCTGAGCAAGCTTTTCTGGTGGCCTGGGTTAAAGGCGAGTGTCGTGTCATGGGTGTCACAGTGTCACACTTGTCAAGTGGTGGGGAAACCCAATCAGGTCATCCCGAGAGCCCCGTTACAACCCATCCCTGTCATTGGGCCGCCCTTCAGCAAAGTAGTTATCGAAATGGTTGGCCCATTGCCCCCCACTAGTGCCGGCAATACATTTTTACTAACTGTAATGGATGTAGCAACACGGTGTCCAGATGCTTACCCCATGCGCAACGGGATGGCCAAGACTGTTGTCAAAAACCTACTTGTCTATTTCTCTCGTTATGGCTACCCTCAGGAGATCCAGTCTGATCAGGGATCCAATTTTACTTCTGCTCTGTTTAAGCAGACCATGCAGCAACATGGGATAGTGTCTGTGGTGTCATCTGCCTACCATCCCGAGAGTCAGGGAGTTTTGGAAAGGTGCCACTCGACTCTCAAGAGTATGTTGCGGTGTTATTGCATGGAAAATGGGAAGGACTGGGATCTAGGTCTCCCATACGTTTTATTTGCTGCGAGAGAAGTACCGGGGGAGAGCTTGGGATTTAGCCCGAACGAATTGGTTTTTGGACACAGGGTCAGGGGGCCCCTCCACATAGTCAAGGAGATCTGGGAGGGAGTCACAAAGCCATGCTCGCTTCTAAAGTATGTAGTTGAAAGCCGTGAGAGAATGCTAAAGAGCTTGGAGGTAGCAAGTCGGAACCTTAAGAGTTCACAAGCTCAGATGAAGGACAGATACGACCAGAAGGTGAAGCTGAGGGAGTTTGAAGTAGATCAGGAGGTACTGATACTACTGCCTCTGGTGGGACACCCCTTGTCTGCCAAGTATTCTTGTCCGTATCGGGTTGTAAGGAAGGTTTCTGATCTCGACTATTTAGTAGCTACTCCTGATCGTAAGAAAAAGAACCAACTTTGCCATGTAAATCTGATGAAAGAGTATGTGAGGCGCCCCTCCGAGCCTCTCACTGTCCCGGTGTTGATCTGCAGCGATTGTGGTGGAGAAGGAGGAAGGGACAGTCAAGCTGCGGGGGAGGATAATTGGGATTGTCATGTTTCCGCGGATCAGTGGGCGGGGAATTCTAGACAAGTGGCTCACGAGTTGATATTGCACCTGCCTGAGCAACAGCGTGTAGCTGTGCAGCACTTGTTTGATTCAAACCCAGCTGTTTTCGCGGAGCATCCTGGCCTCACTACTCAAGCGGTGCACGATGTCGATGTTGGGGACCACCCGCCCTTTAAATCAGTGCCATACCGTGTTCCCCCTATTAAATTACCAGCACTTAGGGAAGAGCTGGATTATAAGCTGAAACGTGGACTGATTTCTGAGGGTGCAGTAAGGTGGACTTCCCCAGTCACACTGCAGCCCAAACCAGATGGCAAGGTGCGGTTTTGTATAGATTTCCGCAGGTTGAATGGTTTAACCCCCACAAATGCCTACCCTCTCCCTCGCGTGGACGACAGTGTGGATAAGATAGGAAAAGCCAAGTTCCTCACTAAGATAGACCTTGTTAAGGGTTATTGGCAAGTGCCCTTGTCTGAGCGAGCGCGAGCGCGAGAGGTGTGTGGGTTTGTGGTGGACGGTGCCACATATCGTTGCCATGTTATGCCATACGGGCTGAAAAATGCCCCTGCAACGTTTCAGAAATTAATGAACGACATTGTAGCCGACATTCCCAACTGTACGGTGTACCTAGATGATGTCATAATATACGACGATGATTTTAACAGTCACTGTGCTCACATCGGACAGCTTTTTAATAAACTGAATGAAGCAGGTTTGGTGGTAAACCTGGGTAAGTGCGATTTTGTCAAAGCCACAGTTTTGTACCTGGGGTTCGAGGTGGGGATGGGTCAGGTGTGCCCTCCACAGACAAAGATCAAAGCCATCGATCAGTTTCCCCAGCCTACGACTAAGAAACAAATCATGCGGTTTCTAGGTATGATAGGCTATTATCGTCGCTTCATCAAAGGCTATTCGACTGTACTTGCACCTTTAACCGACTTATTATCTAAGGACAAGAAGTTCCGGTGGTCTCCGGAGTGTGCAGAGGCGTTTTCCTTGGTGAAACACCTGTTATGTACCCACCCCATACTCAGGGCCCCGGACTTCAGCAGACCTTTTCAGCTGGCGACTGATGCCAATGGCGTAGGGGCTGGGGCTGTCTTGTTACAGACAGATGATGAAGGTATCGAACATCCAGTGAGTTTTTACAGTAAAAAATTCAATACTGCACAAAGGAATTACTCTGTAATTGAAAAAGAACTCCTGGCGATAGTGCTGGCGCTCAGGCACTTCGATGTATATGTTCCTGCTTTCGGACCAGTCGTAGTGGTTTATACCGATCATGACCCTCTGAAATTCTTGAATCAGTTTCATAACCGGAATATGAGGCTGACTAGGTGGTCACTCATGCTTCAGGAGCATATTCTGGACATAAGCCATATTGCCGGTTCTGATAACGTGATAGCGGATTGTCTATCAAGGGTGGATGATGTTGGTTAGACTGCCACAGGATTGAGGGTTGAGTGTGGAGGAAAATAGGCTGTCACTGTAGTTCAGCCGAAAAAATAAATAAAAAAAGCAAAAACCTTATAAAAACTCTTTATTTTTATAACGTGTAGAATTTTGTATAAGATGTTGTAGCAGTATCTAAGTTGAATGTTTTCGCTTATTGTCGCTAAGTTAGTTGAACTTGCTCGGTGGAGCGCAACAGTCTTTATTTTTTTTATATATAGTGCCTTGTGTCGCAACAGTGTGTGGTACTATGAGAAGCTTTCTGTTAGATATGAAGAACTTAGTCAAGGGTCTTATATCTTGGGGGAGGTGTGACGCTTCTGCATAGTAGCCACGTGCGGGCATGCGCGCGCGTCGGCTGCCCAGCCGTTTAGAAACCGGCTGGCGCCAGCCGCAGGCTTTTCCTTAGTATATATGCTACGACAACGTAACTAATGACTGCGATATTCTTATGTTGTTTCACAGCTTGAAGCTGCCCTTATTCTTAACCAACGCATCTTAGTATATTTTATTCTCGATAGTTGATTATTTCATTATAATATATAAGATGTAAGTCTAGTGAGGGCGGGAGGAGACGAGCGGGAGAGAGAGACCGGCTTGGGACGTTGCTTCGCTTGCCAGCTTGGGACGAGCCTGAAAATGTTGCCATATGCATTTGATCGCAACGTTAGGCTTAATTTCGACTCACGCACGGGGTAGAGGATTTTGACCCGGCAACTGTGTTGAGTGTTGCCAAGCATGGGATATATTTTGCATGCCTAGGGTGGGGTCCAGACAGATTCAAGACTCAGAGCTCACCTCACTGTCGTACCCTTCGGACCCCCTTGATATCTATCCCTCTCAACCCCACTTAGAAACTTTCTCTCTTACTTTGTATACCTTCTTTTCACTACTTCACCAATCTATTTAATTATCCCATCCCCTTGATAGACCTTATATCTATTATTGTATTAACGACGAGCTCTCAGATAACTAGATAGGATTTTGGGCCTTATGCGGAGATGTAATTGTTAATGAGACCTAGGAAGCTTTTTTGTTGTCTCATATTTGGTGGTTTCATGCTTGCTAGTGTGTTCTTGTGTCAGGTTAGCAGGGGCTAGACCGGAGGGGAGGCTTTTTGCGATCCTTTAACCTCCTGGCCCGGGCAGGCTCTCAAAATGACAGTGTGGGCTACCCGGGCGATCTGGCCGAAAAACGTCTAGGCCTAGGCTACCGTATTTTTGTTTAGTTTAACTGCTAGAAATTTCCCACGCATCTATAAATGTAGTGCGGTTTCCAATCTGTAGACTGGCGTTGAGTAGAGCTCTCTATGTCAACTGGTTCAGTTGTGATGACGATTTCAGTGGAGAGCACTTGCATGCGATGTTAGCAATATGACGATCTTTTCACTACTGAAACAACGACATACAGACATACAATAACAAACGAGTCTTCTCTTTCTTGTTTTCGGAGGTGCGGTGACGTAACGATCGGCTTTGTTTACATGCGTCGGACGCACGGCGTTCAGACCAAGCTGAATAGGCTTTCAAGCTTACAAATTTTAAAATGACAACCGGGCACCTGCCCTTAATTTGTGGTGTCATTTTAAAATGACAACCGGGCCAGGAGGGTTAAGTAAAGTCTGCTGGTGCGAGTCCTGTGGACCCGCACGACTTTACTAGGATACCCGTGGGAGTCTGGGGGCATTTTCTTGTCTGTGTCCCTGTGTGTCTAGTGTTTTGTTGTGTGAGGGCCCTTGCCTAGTCCACTCAGCACTGCGCTAGCACGTCTTGCTTTTGTTTTAGGGTCGCCAGGAGAGAGTCAGATACTTGCGATCTGAGTCTCTCAATAGAGCACCCTTTCAATTAGAGTAATTTGGCGCACAGACCTGGGAACGTCCCTAGGCTAGAGCAGGTGGCTCAGCCCGGGTAGCCGAAGCCTATATGCTTCCGGCTAGACCTCTGCCACCTGTCAGATTAACAGCTAGGGGCTTATCATCTCTGTATGCTTGTTATTGTGCCACAGTTTACCGTTTTTGTGAGCATTGTGAGTCAGGGTGTGGCTTAGAGACTCTGTCCGAGCAGGCTTGCCTGACTAAGAGTGAGAAGCACACCTGTATTTGGTTATGTTGCGAGTTGCTGCCTTTATTTAATTATACCTATGCCATTATACACTGTATGGCCTATCACTAGTATGTATTCCTGCTTATGAGTTAAGAGTTCTCTAAATCCGTAACATATTTTCTTTGCTAAGCATCAGACCCTACAGTAGCCGCATGCAGTTTAGAAACCCGCATCTTGTCTACCTGTACGATGTTTTGAGGACTGTTTGCTTTCACCTTCTTTCACGCAGGGGTGATTAGTTGTATTAATTAACGTAACGTTAAATGTACTTTCTTCTAGTTTGTTATTAAATTGTTTCTGCAATTTAATTCCGTTATCTATCTTTTCCTTGAAGCTTTAAGTCAACTTAGTTGTGTGATCTTTTATATAGCCTGCTTGACTATCAGCAGTCTATAGTGCGTGCACCCTGTAACCGAGTCATAGGATACCTCGTTGTCCAGGCAGGACTCTTGATGGTTTAGGGTGGTTTGTTGCCTAGGTTTATAGATAAGGGTTGGATCTAGCGTTTTCCGTTGTTGCTTGTTGCCGCATACCTAGTCCAATAGAAAGAGCCCAGTGTTTATATATCCCAGGACGTAACAAACAATTTTTTTTGGAAGAAGTGATAGTAGTGCCGTCAGAGTGGAAAAGAGGAGGGAAAGGCGAAGAAGAAAAACTGTTGGAGAGTTTTTTGACTAGATGCCAGAATGCTTGGGAAGAGCTAGAGGTGGATAGTTCAGTGCATTTAGCATTTATGAAAGAATGTTTGGCGAGGCGAAGAACAGATTTGGCTTGCTTCCGGGCAGAAACATAGGAAGTATGAGATTCTTGAGTTTGAAGGCGACGGTACCGTTTGAATGCTTCCTCCTTATTGCGGACAGCAGTAAAACAAGTGTGAGTAAACCAAGATTTTTTGGCATTAGACTGAGAGAAAGAGAATGGAATATATGCTTCCATGCCCGAGAAGATTACCTCGGCAATGTGTTCAGCATTCTCCGAGGGTCCCCTGCCAAGGAAGCAGAAATCATTCCTTAGGAATTTAATAAGTATTGGATAGTCAGTAGAATTAGGGGAGAGATAAACAGCGCAGAAATATTTAGTCTGAGAGTGACAAGAAAGCTTTAGCCAGAGAGTTGAGAAATCCGAAGAGTCAAAGTTGGGAACACGAGAGAAAGCGAGATTGTTGTGCACATAGCCTATACGCAACATCCACCTTTGGCTTGAAACTGAGAATAGAGATAGTAGGAGGATACAGAGAAAGGTTTGCTGTCAGTAGTTCCAGACACCGAGTTTCGGTGAGAAAGAGAAGATCAGGGTTGGCAGAGGAGAGGTGGTGTTCCACAGAGTGAAAGTTAGAGGAAAGGCCACAAATGTTGCAAACAAATAATAGTAAGAGTAGAAGGTAATGGTCCCAAGCATTTTGACGAGTCGCTACCAGGGGTCAGACTGATGGGTGCATTTCTGGTCCCCCTCTCCCCCAACCCCCCCTGGGGATTCCAAGCCGCGTCGTGATTTCGTCATCATTTTGGTAAAAAGGTAATGTAGTATGTGAGGTGTTTGTAGTATAATGTATTAATAGGAGGAGAAGGTGTATATATATATATATGTATATATATATATATATATATATATATATATATATATATATATATATATATACTGTATATATATATATGCCGAGAGAGAGAGAGAGAGAGAGAGAGAATGAGTGTGAGAGAGTGAGAGAGGGAATGTGAGAGACAACAGTGGGGTAGCGTGATGTAATGTCCTAATATCATGACTATTCTTCGTTATAATGAGAAGTAAACAAAAAGTCAGACCTAGCTGAGGCAGTAAAATATAATGATCCTACTAAGTGGGCTAGTTATGTTTGTTTGTTTGTTTTGTAAATGTCACCGTACCTGTACTTCTGGTTGTGTATTAATCCCTTTAGTACAGTGACTGTCAGTACTAGGTAGAAGTATGATAATCTTACACAGAATATTTTGTGTATAATATATTTTACTTCATACTTGTGCCGTTTTTAACTACTTGAGATGACGGGGCTCAAGGAAAATGAGCCAAAACACATCCAGAACCTGCTCCCGTATATGGAAGAGCCCCCAACATCAACCTGTAGAATTGCCACCATTAAGACCAAAATCAAGGGCAAGAAGAAGTTTAATTCTAAACAAGAAAACAGTCTACCTCAGTGCCCCCTACCTCCACCAAGAGGTCAACAAAGCCTACTACCTGGGCAGGACAAATATGTGCCGCTCCCACCCGCTACTCCCTTCCGGCCGAGGCCCCAAAACTGGCCGCTCCACTCCACAGGTGAAAGTCCCAACCAGAACCCGATTTAGACTACGACGAGAACTACTTTATGGAATTACGACATCAACCTCCTCGATTTCCATGCATCTCCCCAGGCAGAAATAACCACCACTACAACTACGAGGACAACCAACAACAACAAAAGCAGTATTGCAACTCGTAACGAAAGCATTGCATAATACCTAACAAATGTTTAAGAACCATCAAAACTGTAAATTAATTATTATTCACTTATACAAGCTTTCTAATATACTTACTTCTAATTTTAATATATAAAGAAAACCATTACCTACGTAACCTTATATGTAGGCCTACTATATTTTTAAGACCTTCAACCCTCTCCGACATATGACGCGATTTTGAGCCTATTAGGAATACTTTAACCCTTAAAAAGCGGCTCACCACTTAAGTCGAGTTAAATAAAGCTGGACTATGTGGCGGCGCTCGACATAGGTCGAGTGGCAATTTCAGCACGTAATGTGGCTGAGAGAGAGAGACAAGTGGTGGCAGGAGACTAGCGAGCGTATGACTGCTCCAGACCACCGCGGCGAACCTACTGACACAAATCTCAGCTCCCTCCTCCCTCTCTCACTCGCTACATACTCAATTATGTACCGAAAGTACCGAATTACCTGCTTTTTGCACTCGCGTTGCACGGTTATTGCAAGAAAACTATCCATCATACAAGGATCGTTATGGTGTCATACGAAAGCTCTGTTTATGCTCTTTCAGGGATAGATACTTGTTTTACGTTCTGGGTCTTATTTAGGCATGAAAATTATCACGTAAACAGCCCTATTTTGGCTAAAAACACCCCGCTGGGCGGTACACATAAATAAACCGCATAGGCCGCTCGTAAGGTGTTAAAGCCTTTGTTACCATCAGGGGTATTTAGAAACCTTTAATTTAGTTACTTCAACCTCTGCAGTTGTCTTTGAGTTAGCTGTGGGCAGAAAACTAATTTTGGAGTGGTAATTATAAGAGTGAGGGAACTCTATTTCTTATTGCTAATCTGGCACCCTCTGCGTCATATGAGCGTGAAAGGGTTAATAATCGAACAATAATCCAAAACCTGTAATTTACATGCCTCTCATATTCCGAAACGCACTAACCGGATACCAAATAAAAAAACGAATATTACTTGCCTGAAACAAGATAATGTTAGCAAAGTTGACTCCTCTTTCGGGTACCTCTCCTTAGGGCGAACGTGCTTAATTGTAGGATACAGTCAACTCGGAGAATACTTCCGTAGGGGTTAGCCTAAATCCCCTTCAAAAGTATCTGCAAGCTGTTTGTGTGCAGTGACCAAGATCGAGTGTTAGACGACTTAGAAGTGACCATTCTAGTAGTGGTGTGAAGGACGTGTCCCCCTGGTGAAAACAGGCAGCTGGACATCCTACTCAGTCACCATGTGTGACCAGACCTCTCACGGCTCCTACTTCTATACTTCAACCAGATTAAGTGCCTCTTGTTCGATTCTATTGTTTTGATGATTATTGCGAAGGTTATATAAGATATGCTAAGTGTTCAAATTAACGTCATTAAGAGATTATTTATTCTCGCCTTCTAGCAATCATCACGCGTGTTGAGAAAACAATACATATTATATACGTGGGATTGATATATCTATATTCCTTGACATATAGTTTCCTATATTTCATATACGGGTTATAAATATATTTGTTTGGAAATTATAAATACACACTACACATAAATACCAGTGAACACTCTTATCAGATTTTATTCTATTTTGTTGTTATTAGCTGGGTGAGTAATTGTATGTGTAAGTGTCCACAGAGAGAGTTATTATCAGTCTCTTATTAAGACTAAATATATATTCATGCTACCTGACGTCAAACTCAGTTTAAGCTTTCATTTGAGTTGAATCTAAACTCCTGTCAAAATCGCGTATAGTTAATCCTTCACGGCGAGATCTTCAGCCTTACACACGGGCTAATATAATTTATTATCAGTTCATTGAATTTATATTCATTATTGTAACTCTATGAGTTAATTCAGATTAATATAATCTATTGTATTGAATTAACGTCAAGTTATTCATAGTTTGACTAGTATCCTATTTTCTATACAATCCAATTACTGTATTGTGTCCCGCAGTCACATTTACCTACCTCACTCACTCGCCACCTCGCGTTTATTATTTATCAGGGTACCAGTTATTGTTCTTTGATATTAACTTCTCTGTGTATGTGTATGCGATGTTTATATAATCATCCTGTTTATGCTTCATTGATGCTGTTATATTATTATAACCTATTTATTTGATTCCTGTGACTTACAGGCAGGAATAATCTTATTTTATTTATTATTCTATTGATGATACCCTGAGTATATTTTATATAAATATAAAAACCATATTCTTGTGCCTGTGCCCATAGCTAATACAAAATAACACTTGTGTACCGAAACTGTGTATTCTGTGACATTGGTGGAGATTGATTGATCTAAGAATGATATACTGTATATTAAAGTCAGCTGTGTTCCCGTTGAGTGTTGTAGTTCTGAGCTTTCCTATAGTGGAAATATTGAACTGATATAAAGCGACTTAAAAATTATAATGTAGCATAACACTATTAAACCTTATTAATTTACATTGATATTGCAGCCTTATTCCTCTACTTATTTAGCAATCATATATAATAAGCTTAAATGGACCGGTAATTGATACTGTACAGTGGATACAATAGAATGTGTATCTAATACTCGGCTCTTCTTTTTAACAGATTCAAAATGTAAAACAAATGCAGTTATTCAACCAATGTTACTTCCAATTTGACATTAGTTTATACTTTGAAGCTTAAAACTAAGAAGACACCTTGAAACACAACTCCTCACTGACTGACTGGGGGCTTATGTCGCGACGGTGCATAGCTGCATTCGGCCTCTTATTCCTTTCCCTGGGACACCCCATTTGATTTTCCAGGTCATGACCTGATCCACCCCATGTAGCTCCCGAAATATATGGTCGACTTTCCTCAACCATGAGTCGCGTGGTCTACCCCAACATCACCCACCAAGACCATCGCATGGGTTGACATCAAGGATGCGGGCCATGTGCCTAAGTAGCCAAAGATGGCACTCACGGACTATGCATCTAATATATCTCAAGTAATTGTTAGAGAGTAGGCGCTGGTTTGATTTGTGGTCATATTAGCGCAGGGGTCGGCAACCTGCGGCTCAGGAGCCGCATGCGGCTCTTTCAGGACACTTGTGTGGCTCCAGAAGCTTCAGAAATAATAATTCTTCCTTAAAAATTAAAGCATTATATAACACATTCAAAGTATCATTAGATTTGTTTCTTCAACTTCGAAAAGATGTATAGGTATCAATCGTTTTGATTTCTAGAAATGTGACCCATGTCTTTCCTAAGCTTGTGAATACCAGGATATTGAACAATATCACTATAATTTGTTTAATTCAGAAGTAGGGTATATTCTCTTATTTCTGAAGTAGGCCTACTGTAGATTTCGGTTGATGAGACAATTTTTGTTTATTGCGGCTCCGACAATACAACATTGTTATGAAACTTTAAAAAAATGGCTCTTCTAGCTTTAAGGGTTGCTGACCAGTAATTAGCGGTACCCCATGATCCTGCGTAAATACTTGGTACCAAAGGAATCGATGTGCTTCTCCAAATCACCATGGAGTGTCCATGTCTCGCAACCATCAGGACAGGAAGCCCCAGTGTTTTGAAGATGCACAACTCAGTCCTTCTGCATTGGTATCACTATCGCCATTATACTCTTCTTGAGAGAATCTATAACCCCACATGCAGGAGGCGATAGCACAGTGAATAGCGGCGTGGACTGCAGACCAGAAGAACCTTAGATCGAATCCATACCAAACGTCACAATTTTTTCTGTGGTAATCTGATCGTTCCTGCTGTTCTACAATTATCTTTGGTACACCGACACATCATGAAAACACCCCTTATATCATCACCAATTCATAGCATAGAAGATGCCCGACCATATTCGAAGATGCTGTTCTCTTCAATCAAGTGACGTGTATAAACAAAGTGGCATCATCTAGTGTGGCAGAAGGAAGCAACTAACACCTTGAAGCTCCATTGTGACCATCTAGAGCAACATATGAAGCATCCAACATCTCAAAAGCTTCAACTGACAATCTCGGGGCCTTGGAAGATTCACAGGCTACTGAACAGCTTACAGTCCCGAGGTTGAGTTATAAAAAAAAAACCCCAAAAAAATATATATATATATAAATACAATAAATAAATGCTACACCGAGGTGACGAAATACATAGTGGCCTGACCTATCACTGTGATGGATTCCACTATCAAGATGAAGTGAATTTATCCAAGACCTTTATGTTCTCTCCACATGCGTGTAAAAGCTGCACTGATTCGCCTAACCAGTCACCAAAAGCTTGAACTTTAATCTTAGTCCAAGGGACCTTTAGACCCAGGGGATCCGACTTATCATGTAGCACCACAAAATCTATTGTGAGAATCACTAGTGACTCTTCTATGATCACTGCTGTAAAAGCAAATTCAAAGTCAAAGATCTTAACATGGTCAACTGTTGCTCCGCATTGAATATGACTAGACTGTCTGGCCCAGAATCCATTCCATACAAGTGTTGAAAAGTTAAATCTCAGATAAGAAGTAAGAGGCCTACCCAATACACTTGACAGCATTCTCTTCTATAAAAAGTCCAGATATCAGATCAAGAATCACTGTATGTATCCCAGAGTCAGAAAAGCTCTCACAGTGTCTCCCGGTGCACTTAGTCAAATACCTTTTTGACAACGACATAAACTGCAAAGCAGCCCCTTGAATTAAAAGCCAGCATTCCACAAGGACCCAAAGTTCCAGGATTCGGATAATTGTTGACTTTTTGGGTGTGAAACCAGATTGCTGAGATCTCTGACATGCTAGCAGGTGATTCAGAATTCACTTCCGTAATATATGAGTAAAGACCTTGCCTGTTACACTGAGGATCGTAAGTAACACCACGGTAGTTTTTTGGTAATCCTGTCAGTGCACTTTCCCTTTGTGGATAGGGATGACTAGCTCCAGTTCACCTGATAGCAGACAGGACCAGATGCAACTCATAGATCATGGCCTTTCAACAGTTCTCCAGAAACTTCAAAGGGACCAAGACCATCCCCTCCTTTCAGCCAAGCCAGAGCCTCACTTTCTTTAGCAAGGGAGGGACGTTCTTTGAAATGCACACAAATGGCGCCAGCTAGCTTAGGCGACTGCAAATTGGGTCAGGAATAGGACTTCATGGCAACTGTTGATACCAAACATCATAATACACTTACTCCTCACACTCCCACATGCACACACCTTTATTATCGTAGATGCGATGGCAGGGCTGTGGGACCATCCCTTAAACACAGATACATCCCATGTATCCTACATATTATGTACGTATACGAATGAGCGAGTGAAATAGGCCCAGCTAAGAGTGCAAACTTGCAAACGTTGCTCAATAACAAGGGGAGGGAGGGAGGGAGTTGAAATTCCATCCTCCCTCCCTCCTGATCTGCTTATACTTGACCTGATACACATATGTGTTATTCTTCTCCTAAACCAAATATCTGGGTCCTAATTCTTCGCATATGCCTTGTGATGCAAGAATATTGCTTTACAAAGGAGCAACATGGGATAATAAGTAATTCCTCTCCTTCCTCCTGTCCCTCGAGATAGGCAAAAACAAAGGTTGTGCGGATTCCTATTCTCGTCAACCATGCAACTCCTGACAATGCGCATGGAACACCTACATACTTTTAGGGCAATCATATTAGCAGTGGGATGTGTAGATGTGATATCTACTCGCTGATGTTCAATTGCATTACATTTGCTAGGGTCGTCTTTTAAGTAATTAATTCATACAATGGGCGGGTCTTTCAAACCAAGATAACGCAGCTGCCAGGTTAATACAAAAACAAAAAAAACATAAACTAGCTTCTTCCTTAAAATGTTTTCAATCCCATGGCAATAAATAAATAAAGTACGACCCTACGAAACTGAATACCAACAAATATCCGGGGCTCGATAGAATTCACCCAAGAGTTCTCCAAGAATTGGTAAATTAAATAAGTTCTGTGTTAACAGATTTATTCAATTCAACGCTAAGTGCTGAAAATGCCATAATGCGCGACGGTCAATAGCTATCCATTAGAAGGGAACCTAATAATTATCGACCAGTCAGCCTGATCTGTATTGTATGTATCGTGATAGAACTAATTATCAGTGAACTAATGTATACAAAATTAATTATTGAGCCACATAATGGTTTTATTGGTAGATGGTTAATAGCACTGCAGTTGTGAGGTTCTTGGTGGAATGGATAATGGCATTAGAAGGAAGATAACTGTTTGTTATTTACATATTTCGGATGAAAACATTAGATTTAGGGCTGAACATTCGCCTTTTAATGAAATTAAACAAATACAAACATGGAGGTTAGATTAGACGGAAGTATTCCGAACGTCCAGATATAGTAAAACATATCCGTCAATGGCATTATCTTCAAAGGGATGAAAGTTTATGGTGGTCTCCCCAGGAAAGTGTACTTAAGAAGAGATGGGCCGGTTTTTCTGGTCCCCATGTTTAACTATAGCCTCATTAGTTTTCAGATTCTATGTTGTTTGGCCCATTTGTTTGGCGACTTTAAGACCTTTCGCTATATTTCTTTGTCAACATTAAGACTTGTCTAGTCATTTAGGTATCGATTATTTCCTGCCGAGCGGTAGCGAGCCTGTAATTCATGAGGAACCGGCCTTCGGCCGGAGATTTTTCGATCGAAAAATGTACAAATTTATCATGAAGGAGGGTTTTGGGGTGTCTTTTTAACCCTCCTGGCCCGGGCTACCTCTCCTAATGACAGTGCGGCGTACCCGGGCGATCTGGCCGAAACACGTCTAGGCCTAGGCTACCGTATTTTGGTTAGTTTTAACTGCTAGAAATGTCCCACGCATCTATAAATGTAGTGCGGTTTCCAATCTGTAGACTGGCGTTGAGTAGAGCTCTCTAAGTCAACTGGTTCAGTTGTGATGACGATTTTAGTGGAGAGCATTTTCAGGCAATGTTAGCAATACGACGATCTTTTCACTACTGAAACAACGACATACAGACATACAATAACAAACGAGTCTTCTCCTTCTTGTTTTCGGAGGTGCGGTGATGCAACGATCGGCTTTGTTTACATGCGTCGGACGCACAGCGTTCAGAACAAGCTTAATAGGCTTTCAAGCTTACTGTATATTAAAATGACACCCGGGTACCGGCCCATCTGCCGTGGTGTCATATTAAAATGACACCCGGGGAGGAAGGGTTAAAGCTTGATGTAGGTCAAGGAATGAAACTAAAAACACTGATAACAAAATATATAAATGAAAAAATAAATACGCCCATCCCCACTTAACCCAATAACGTGTATATTGTATATTAATTAATGTCCCCAAAATATTTTCCCAACATCTACATATTTACGGATGACACAAACAACGTGGTTGGTAAGATGCCTGGCTCTTCCTCCTAAGATCGTCATATCGATATACAGTATATATATATATACATACATATATATACAGTATATTCTGTATAAATATATATATATATATATATATATATATATATATATATATACAGTATATACAGTATATAATTATATATTGTTACGAATTCTCTTCAGAACTCATACAAAGTCTTAATAGGCCTCGGACACAACAACGCGAATCTGACTACTTCAGAAGACAGGTAGGGTTAATATCCCAATTCATGTAAATTTACACTGCTATCACATGGAAGGAAATCCTATTGATACAATGTCAATAGGACATCCCTACGCCAAATTAGAGATGCAGAAGGAGAAAAAGATAGAAGGGGCTATGGGAAGTAGAGGACACCAACCCTCACTCTGACAAAGGGTCAGCCCACCACCACAATAAAATATATATAATATATATATATATATATTATATACAGTATATATATATATATATATTTTTTTTTTTTTTTTTTATTCCTGCTCCCCAGGGTGTCTAGCGGATCAGCCCCAAGGTCCCGAGCAAGGCCAAGGCCCATAATCGAGTATTTATATTATTATTTAATTTTTAATTTTATTTATATTTTTATATATTTGATTTATTATTGTTTTAATTTATTTTATTTTATTTATATTTTTATTTTATTTATTTTATATATATATACCGTATATATATATATATCTGTATATATATATATACCGGTATATATATATATATATATTTTTTTTATTCATATATATATACCGGTATATATTTTTTTTTTATTCCTGTTCCCCAGGGTGTCTAGCGGATCAGCCCCAAGGTCCCGAGCAAGGCCAAGGCCCATAATCGAGTATTTATATTATTATTTTAATTTTTATTTTAATTATAATTTTTATTTATTTGATTTATTATTGTTTTAATATATTTTATTTTATTTATTTTATTTTATTTAGACTTTTATTTTATGTATTTTATATATATATACCGTATATATATATATATATATATATATATACAGTATATACTGTATATATATTTTTTTTTTGTATTACTGTTCCACCGGGTGTCTAACGGATCATCCCCAAGGTCCCGAGCAAGGCCAAGGTCCATAATTGAGAATTTATATTATTATTTAAAGTTTTATTTTATTTATATTTTTATTTATTTTATTTTTATTTTTATTATATTTATTATAATATATATATATATATATATATATATATATATATATATATATATATTTTTTTTTTTTTTTTTTTTTTTATTATTGTTCCTGTTCCTCAGGCTGTCAGGCCAAACAGCCCGAAGGTCCCGAGCAAGGCCAAGGCCATAAACGAGAACCCCTTCCCGGTTGTATTATATGCCTATCTATGTAAAATATATACTGTATGTACATATATACATATGTATATATGTATTTTATTTATTGATTGATTTGTTGATTTCTTGATTGAATTGTTGATTTGTTGATTGAATTGTTGATTAGTTGATTGAATTATTTATTTATTTAATTATTTATTGTATTTATTGATTGATTTGGTGATTTCTTGATTTAAGTGTTGATTTTCGTTGATTGAATTATTTATTTATTTAATGATTTATTAATCGATTTGTTGATTGATATATATATATATATATATATGTTTCTAATCTCTCAGTGGGGTTCGAACCGCCGACCGTCAGGACGATAGCCGACGCTTTAATCAACTACACCACGGCTACACACGTCGGCTATCGTCCTGACGGTCGGCGGTTCGAACCCCACTGAGAGATTAGAAACATTTAGTGGCTCACGTGTATTTGTGATATATACTCAATACATACAGTATAATTATATACTATATATTTTTTTTTTTTTTCCTTGTCCCCTTCCCTGTTGTGTTGTTCCTGTTCCCCAGGGTGTCTGGCCAAACAGCCCCAAGGTATAAATATATTCTGATAATGCCAAACTATGAGTACGTCATGGTGTTCCCCCATTTGAATTACAAAATGCGGAACTATACCGTCATAAATCTATTATACTCACGTCATTTGGAATCGGACAATGCCAAACTATGACTACGTCATGGTGAACTATGCCAACGTCATATGGATCCAGTGATGGCGAACTTTATACGTGTCATGATCGGATAATGCAAAACTATGACTACGTCATGGTGAACTATACCAACGTCATATGGATCCAGTGATGGTGAATTTGCGTCATGACAACTATCAACGTCAAATACATTTTTCCTTTATTTCCTTTTCTTGGTTTCAGCATCATAAGCCAACCCCTGCCTGCCGCCATACGCCATACGCCATACGCCAGCCACCAGCTGCCAGCCTGCCACCAGCCATATCGAAGGACAGAGACCCCAAGAAACGCCGTTTGCTGGAGGATGTCGTCAAAGAGGTGCTGGACCAGTCGACGGAGAGCGAGAGTGAGTCGGACGAGTGGTCGACCGAGGACGACGAAGAATGGGCTTCACCTCCGCCCAAGCGACTCCGGCCACTCGGCGACCACGCCCCCGCCTCAGCCGATCCACCACCAGCCGAACCAGCCCCAGCAACAGCGGATCCACCACCACCACCAGCCGAGCCATCGACAGCGGATCCACCACCACCACCACCATCCATCGCATCCTATCCCATCCACACCTACATCTACACCAGTCCCTAACATCACTGATTACCTCCTACCATCACCCAACTTCCCCCAACTTCACAATTCACCTCTTCCATCTACCTCGCGTGGCGGTGCCTCATCTTTGCTTCCAGCAGGATCACCAGCCAGCAGCCCACACAAGTTTGCTATGCTACTTGCAGTGGGCACTTTTGATACCCCGCCTTCGCAGGTCTTGGGAACGGTTTGTACCCCCACAGTGTCCCCCTTTAGCGACACACTCCTGACCCCCTCGGCATTTGTTCTGCCTGAGGCTCGAGCCACAATGCGTGCTGAGGTTGCTGAAGCCGCAATGCGTGCTCAGGTTGTTGCTGAGGTGCCACGCACAGCGTTGAATCCTCCAGCAGCAATCGAGGAGCTTCTTCCCCAAAGGCTTCCTCTTAATCACCATTCACCAACTGGTACAGCTGCACCAGGTTCACCAGCTTCTCCACACCTTTCACCAATTGGTACAGCTGCACCAGGTTCACCAGCTTCTCCACACCTTTCACCAGCTGGTGCAGCTGCACCAGGTTCACTGGCTCATGCATCATCTAATGCTAAAGCCCCCCCCACTCCCCCCCTCAACCTATCACGTCGGCCACGCCGGAGGCCAGGGCCCCGTAGGGGGACAGGTAGTAGGCCCAGGGGCCGCAAAGGTGATCGTCGCAGTGGTCGTGGCCGTGCTCCTCCACGTGATCCTGCCCCCGACCGTGATGCCGGTTGGACCAACGACCGTTTCCGCCCCCAGGTTGGTCTATTCTCAGCGACCCCTGGCATGCAGGTTCCACTGCCGGTGACTCCTCTCCAGTTCTTCCAGCTCTTCTTAACAAGAGAGATGCTGCAATACCTGGTAGAGGAGACAAATGCCTACGCCAAGTTCGTTGACGGAGCAGCCGCTGTTTGGAACTTGTTTGGTGAGGAGGACTTGGCCAAATTCCTTGGCCTGTACTTTCTCATGGGCATTGCAAAGCTTCCTTCTCTGAGTCACTGCTGGCGTTCAACTACACTTCACGACTACCCAGTATTTCAGAGCGCGATGAGTAGGAAAAAGTTTCTAGCCTTGTTGTAGTATTTCCATGCTTTCAACAACAAGGTCGTCAGCAGGCAGAATACGGATAGGCTTGTGAAGGTTCGGACGGTGATGGAATACCTACTTGAAGGCTTCAAGCAAGTGTACATCCCCGAAGAAAAGCTGTCCCTTGACGAAGGCAGCCTTGGATGGAAGGGTCGCCTTTCATTCAAGGTTTACAACCCAATGAAGCCGACGAAGTACGGTATCACGCTGTACATCCTGGCAGAGGCGTTGACTGGCTATGTGTGGGACTTTCGAGTCTACACCGGTCAGGGTCAATCTCTCCGGGAGACGGTGGAGGGCCTCACGGAGTCCTTCAGAGGCCAGGGGTACAAGCTGTACAAGGACAACTTCTACAACTAAGTTGACCTGTGCCAGCAAATGCTCACACACAACATCTATGTGTGTGGCACCCTGTGCCTTGCACGAGGTGCTCCTAAGTGGTTGTGCGACCTTGCTAATGTAAACGAGCTTGAACGCGATGCGACAGTAGCAATGAACAACGGCTTAACTATGGTCCTACTTTGGCAAGACAAGCGCGTCGGCGGCATGGTGTCCACCTTCCACCCTCAGGATACCATCCCACAGCTTGTCAATTTCAAAGAGAAGGACCGACAGGGCAGGTGGCGTCGTGGACAGAAGCAGGTCTTCAAACCTGTTTGTGTTGAAGACTATAACATCCACATGGGTGGGGTGGATCACTTCGACCAGATGGTCCAGTACTACCCCATCCAGCGAAGGACGGTCAAGTGGACGAAGAAGATCACCTTCTACTTCATCCAAATGGCCCTCTGCAACGCCCATGTCTTCAAGAAGTGCTACCCAAGGACGAAAATTACCTTGCTCGACTTCCAGGAGCATGTCTGTTTGTCCTTGCTGTGCTACGACCCTGCAGAGTGGCCTATGTCGGGGAGGCCAATCCAACGAGCACAAGATTTGCCGCCTGACCAGCGTGAGCCACAGAGGCATGCACACAGGCAACGGCAATCCAGTGGATCATCTGGGTCGTCCGACGACGACCATCCAGACTCCCCAGCCCCTGCTGCTCCTGACAACACTCCACCCTCTCCTGTTGTTGCTACTCCTGGTGGAGGCGTTGAGAGGGCACCACATCTCGATGTCCCCTCCCCACCACCAGTAACAGATGATTCTGCTGCTGATGTTGCTGCCCCGGGGGGAAACTATGTCCTGGTTGAACCCCCCGTGGTACTAGCACCTGATGCAGCTGCTGCTGGCGAAAATGGGGAAGCAGCTCTTGAAGCTGCCAACCAACCGCCACTAGTACTGGAAGCAGCACAAGCGGTGCGAGTCCGGAGACCTCGACCTGGCGTGGTCCCAAGGCCCCGTCCTATTGTTCTGAACCATGTCCGGTTGAACAAGGCCTTGGACCATATTCGGGAGAGGATTCCGGCCAAGAAGCGACTCCGTTGTTATTACTGCAAATTAATGAACGGCCCTCGCAAGGACACAAGCTTCCGCTGCACGACTTGCACGGTTGCCCTCTGCGTCGACATCAACAACTGCTTCAAACTTTTCCATAGCCACAATGCAGGTGTCCTATAGCCAGGAGCTATATGCAATCATTCATTTATTGATTCATTGATTCATTCATTCATTCATTTCTCTTCTCCATTTCTCTTCTTCATTCACCCGGCTTCATTCACCCACCTTCATTCACCCACCGACATTCACCCACCTTCATCATCAAAGTGGATATAGGCCTCCTGGGGAAACCACTCTAAGAAAATAACGAGTCAAGTGCAGTACCTCTTTGGGTGGCATGGAAATCGGCGCATATTTCTCTGGTTTGAAACCTTGTATATATATATATATCCACACACACATACACACATTTTGTTTACCATTCATTATATTTTGTTTGACACCTTATATATATATATATATATATATATATATATATATATATATATATAAATTTATATTTATATATTTATATATATTCATTACTTTATTTGTGTGTACAATAGAATTATTTCTGAATTTATTACTTGAAGATAACCTGGCTTTCTTGTTTTGTTTTTTCAGTGTCAACCCAGGAGCCATTTCCCTTCTCGTTGGAAAGGGATGTGGCCCTACCAGGTAAGTAAAATTGAAAACCTTCATGACTGACATGTGTTCTATGAACATTATACAATTATTGGCAAGGAAAATTATATAAAAGTGTTGTATATTGTGGCAAAGATATACAACTGTATAAACATTCTCATATATTTACATAACAATAACAATGCATGGAAACAATTGCGCATAGCTCGCGAACCAAATACGCTATTTTATTTTGGTTTTTACCATTAGAAAGAACATAATTTTTCAATTACGGTGATATAAACAGTTATATACGTATCCGAGCAAATAAAGCAACGCCGAGGTGGGGAACAGCTCGAAACCCGGCTAGCATCGGCGGAACGGAGACGGGTGAAGCGTAAATATTCGCATTTTGGCTCTTCATTTCAAATATTCATAGAGCAAAAAGTATTTGTCGTAGGAACTTCTATTATTTTTTATTCTCTTCAGCCTTATCTGCCATATTCATACAGCCTAAATTGAGAACCATAGACCTCGTAACAACGAAATAATTTGGACATGTTATAAACAATATCATGCAAAATCATACTTTTTTTTTTTCGGTCACTGCTTGAGAACTATCAAAGATAAACAATTTCTGTTTTTAGATTTGTAAAGAGCAGATAAAATACTATTATTTGAGCAAATACAAATATATGGTCATCAATCACAATTTCGAGATAGGACGGTGTGAAAACAATTGTGCGGGAAATACTTTTATTCCGGAGTCGTTTACACTTTCATATTGCGATATATTTACATTTTTGTTTTCATAATGTAGTATAGTTATTCCTCTTTCCATTGACATATGATACATCACAATAAACAGCATTCTGGTGGATGGAAATACAGAAATACACAAGGCTTCGAAATCGCGCCTGGCCGGAATATTACAGGCCAAACCAAAAATGTCTTACCATTTTCAACTTTACAACTTAGCCGGAAAGGAGAGTGTTAATAATCCAATAGGGTTGATAGCCTCTGAAGTCCTATTTTAACTAACTAAAGGGCCCTTCACACAGTCAGGAGTGCGAGCTAGAATCACTAGGAGTAGGTGAAAATTCGGACTCCTGGGCCTATTCGCGGTGAAAATCGATGACTCCTAGTGACTCTAGCAATTCCTAGAGACTCCTGTTAGACTCCCAGTGACTCCCGACCAGTCGCAACCGATTGGCCCTGTCCGACAAAATGTTCACCGTGTTTTTAGTTCTCGCCGCAAGGCGGAACACTCCCAGTGACACCCCATGGCTCCCAGTAAGCCCTGGTGACTCCCAGTGACTCCTATCTAAATCTCGGACAGTGTTCTGCTTCAGTTTCTGTTCTCAGTTTCACCGGGAGGCACTAGGATATAGATAGGTAATCCATGCGAGTCATTGAGGGTCACTGGGAATAGACGGGAGTCACCAGGAACCACCAGGAGCCACTGGGAGTCACCGAGCATGCTCTTCAAGCGGCAGGGGCGCCCACAGAGATACCTGTAGTGGGCGCACAAGTAATGAAGGGCCCACTATTCATGGGTGTGGGTGGTGAGCAAAGCGAGCTGTGACGCTTCTGCATAGTAGCCACGTGCGGGCATGCGCGCGCGTCGGCTGCCCAGCCGTTTAGAAACCGGCTGGCGGCAGGCGGCCGGCTGGCGTTTCCTTAGTATATATCCTACGACAATGTAACTAATGTCTGGGATATTCTTATGTTGTTTCACAGCTTGTAGCTGCCCTTATTCTTAACCAACGCATCTTAGTATATTTTATTCTCGATAGTTGATTGTTTCATTATAATATATAAGATGTAAGTCTAGTGAGGGCGGGAGCAGACGAGCGGGAGAGAGAGACCGGCTTGGGACGTTGCTTCGCTTGCCAGCTTGGGACGAGCCTGAAGCGTTGCCATATGCATTTGATTGCAACGTTAGGCTTAGTTTCGACTCACGCACGGGGTAGAGGATTTTGACCCGGCAAATGTGTTGAGTGTTGCCAAGCATGGGATGTATTCTGCATGCCTAGGGTGGGGTCCAGACAGATTCAAGACTCAGAGCTCACCTCACTGTCGTACCCTTCGGACCCCCTTGATATCTATCCCTCTCAACCCCACTTAGAAACTTTCTCTCTTACTTTGTATACCTTCCTTCCACTACTTCACCAATCTATTTAATTATCCCATCCCCTTGATAGACCTTATATCTATTATTGTATTAACGACGAGCTCTCAGATAACTAGATAGGATTTTGGGACTTATGCAGAGACGTAATTGTTAATGAGACCTAGGAAGCTTTTTTGTTGTCTCATATTTGGTGGTTTCATGCTTGCTAGTGTGTTCTTGTGTCAGGTTAGCAGGGGCTAGACCGGAGGGGAGGCTTTTTGCGATCCTTTAAGTAAAGTCTGCTGGTGCGAGTCCTGTAGACCCGCACGACTTTACTAGGATACCCGTGGGAGTCTGGGGGCATTTTCTTGTCTGTGTCCCTGTGTGTCTAGTGTTGTGTTGTGTGAGGGCCCTTGCCTAGTCCACTCAGCACTGCGCTAGCACGTCTTGCTTTTGTTTTAGGGTCGCCAGGAGAGAGTCAGATACTTGCGATCTGAGTCTCTCAAGAGAGCACCCTTTCAATTAGAGTAATTTGGCGCACAGACCTGGGAACGTCCCTAGGCTAGAGCAGGTGGCTCAGCCCGGGTATCCGAAGCCTATATCCTTCCGGCTAGACCTCTGCCACCTGGCAGATTAACAGCTAGGGGTTTATTATTTCTGTATGCTTGTTATTGTGCCACAGTTTATCGTTTTTGTGAGCATTGTGAGTCAGGGTGTGGCTTAGAGACTCTGTCCGAGCAGGCTTGCCTGACTAAGAGTGAGAAGCACACCTGTATGTGGTTATGTTGCGAGTTGCTACCTTTATTTTATTATACCTATGCCATTATACACTGTATGGCCTATCACTAGTATTTATTCCTGCTTATGAGTTAAGAGTTCTCTAAATCCGTAACGTACTTTCTTTGCTAAGCATCAGATCCTACAGTAGCCACATGCAGTTTAGAAACCCGCATCTTGTCTACCTGTACGATGTTTTGAGGACTGTTTGCTTTCACCTTCTTTCACGCAGGGGTGATTAGTTGTATTAATTAACGTAACGTTAAATGTACTTTCTTCTAGTTTGTTATTAAATTGTTTCTGCAATTTAATTCCGTTATCTATCTTTTCCTTGAAGCTTTAAGTCAACTTAATTGTGTGATCTTTTATATAGCCTGCTTGACTATCAGCAGTCTATAGTGCGTGCACCCTGTAACCGAGTCATAGGATACCTTGTTGTCCAGGCAGGACTCTTGACGGTTTAGGGTGGTTTGTTGCCTGGGTTTATAGATAAGGGTTGGATCTAGCGTTTTCCGTTGTTGCTTGTTGCCGCATACCTAGTCCAATAGAAAGAGCCCAGTGTTAATATATCCCAGGACGTAACAAATGGCGACCTTGCATAAGATTTACTGAACAGAGGAATATAGTGGTCATTTGTTTTGAGATTCCTTATGATTAGAGGAATACAGTGGACATAGTTTTTTTTTTTGGAGCAACCAATATAACACATTAAAGACTTTAAATAACATTAGTATATACATACTTGCATAGGAGATAAGGCACATTCTATAACCGTGATAATTACTGCAGTACACAAACATGTCTAATACATCAGAACACAGTGATGGGTCAGGTCACGATACGGGCTCGGAGGGAGAAAGACCTGTGGAGTGGCTAGTCGATAGCGAGGAGGGTGCTAGAAGATTTTTAGAGGTGCCCCTTACCGCTGCCAGGGTGTTGAAGCTGAATAAGTATGGCTTAAAGTGTGTGGCAGGTCTTCAGGGTCACCAGGGTTTAAGTTGCATGAGGAAAGATCAGCTGAGGACTTTGATATTGGGTTTAGAAGGGAGAGACCTGGGTGGAGAGGCGACTGGGGGCCCCGGTCCCCAGCCCCCCCTCCACTCTACCGCCATATCAAACGTCAGGGTGCCTGAATTTAGTACATACCCCCAAGTTGATGGTCAATGGCAGCGTGGAATTCAATCACAGGGACCCTCTCCATTAAATGCACCTTCCCCTCCTCCAGGGTTGACTCCAGATTTGTTGTTTCGGCTTGAGATGGCCAAGGTTGAGGCCGCCGAAAGACAGGCTAGAGCTCAGGTTGAGGCTGCCGAAAGACAGGTTAGTGTACAGGCTGAGGTTGCTAGAGCTCAGGCTGAGGCTGCCGAGAGACAGGCTATACGAAAGGCTGAACTGCAGGCAGAGTCTACTAGGTATCGGGCTGACAGGGAGCTGGAGAGATCTCGAGTGGAGGTAACAGGGCGAAATATTGGGGGAGGTAACAGACATCGGGACCAATCATTGTCGCACCTGCTTAAACTAGTTCCTGTGTTCGATGAATTAGGTGTGGCTGAGTTTTTTATGCGATTTGAGAAGAAGTGTCAGGAACACCAGTGGCGTCAGGAAAAGTGGGCAGCATTAGTTTCATCAAGACTCCTAGGAAAGGGGCAAAAAGCGTATGATGCACTACCTTTAGAGTCCTGTGTAGTTTATGATGAGCTAAAGAAGGCTGTGCTACGGGCCTATGAGTTACAACCAGAAACTTACCGCTTGAAGTTTCGGGGTGTTACTAAGGGCAAGGATAGTACCTTCCTAGAACACGCCCGGGACTTGTCTGATGCACTACGACATTGGCTGCGTTCTGAGAGGGCAGCTACTTTTGAGAAGTTGAGTGAGCTGGTTCTCTTGGAGCAGTTCTTTAAGTGCACAGGCGGGGACTTAACATTAAATATAAAGGAAAAAAATCCTAGAACTCTCCAGGAGGCAGCAGAAATGGCTGACCTCCGACTGTCATTAATTCGAGGGTGCGAAGCAGCAGCTAGGAGTGAGTCGGGTGCAAAGGATCGTACCCCTCCCCCTCCCAAGAATTTTGATACACATAAATATACAAAACCATCTAGCACTGACAATAAAACTGAACATAAACCAAATACCGTCCCGTATAAGAAGTCTAATGGTACCTCCCACTCCCAAGGGAAACCAAAGAGTAAAGAGTGCTTTGCATGTCACAAGTAGGGTCACTTTGCAAATGCTTGTCCGAACAAGCCACCAAACAAGGTTGTGTCGTTGGCCCGCAGCATAGGGGTGTCGCCTATATCTTCTGAGTTTGCCAAGGGTAGTTCGTCAGAGGGTGGGACACAGCCTGTGTTCAAGAGTCCGGAAGGCTCGAACCCTGTCCGCGACGTCTTTGGGGGTCATAGAGGGCATGGTTTTGTGAGGTGGGCTGGCGAAAGGCGAGGAGTTAAGCTATTGCGTGATACGGGGCTTCTCAGACCTTGTTAAAGAACTTTACTGGTAGGCCGATTAACGCTGCTCGGGTGGTGGTAGTTCAGGGGATCAATGCTACGAAGTCCTACCCGCTGGTGCGGATGGAGCTGGAGGTGGGTGGTGTGGCGAAGGAGCTGGATGTCGGAATTGTAGAGAACTTGCCTGTTAGGGGCGTCGACCTCCTCCTCGGCAACGACTTTGCGGTGCCTGCTTCTAAGGTTTCACCCTTGGTCGTTGCCGAGAAGGCGGCCGACGTTAGTAGGGAGGAACAGGAGTGGGTTGAGAAGTGTAGCGTACAAACCATGGCGTGTGTTGTGACGCGTTCTCAGACATCCGGAGCCTTGCAGCCACCACCTCAGTCAATCAAACCGCGGAGGAAAGGTCACATGAAAACGGGAAGTGTTGGTCAATTGGAGAGTTTTGAGCCGGCAGTGTTTCTTGGTGACTCATTATTGGCACCTACGTTAGAGTCTGGAGAGGCCCCGGGGCCTGTCACCGCTAGTGCAGGTGCAGGGCAGGAAGAGACTCTGCGACAGGATCCTTATGCGCAGCGTGAGGAAAGGATGGCTCAGCGGGACATTGGAGGTGGAAATAAATTATTTAAGATGAACTTGGATAATCTCGCACCTGCTGATATATGTTCCTTGCAGCTGGAAGATCCTGAAGTCAGGGCGTGTGGTAATGGTGCTGTCGAACTGGAGAGCGATGGGGATGCGCAGCCTGGTGATTTTTTCTTGTCCGAGGGGATCTTGTATCGGAGACATCAGGATCCCAAGAAAAAGTGGGATGGCGGGTCAGGATTAGTGGACCAGTTAGTAGTACCGAGGGTGTGCCGTGAGAGCTTATTGAGATTAGCTCATGATGTGCCTTTGGCAGGGCACCTGGGGGCACGTAAGACGGAGGCAGCTCTGAGCAAGCTTTTCTGGTGGCCTGGGTTAAAGGCGAGTGTTGTGTCATGGGTGTCACAGTGTCACACTTGTCAAGTGGTTGGGAAACCCAATCAGGTCATCCCGAGAGCCCGTTACAACCCATCCCTGTCATTGGGCCGCCCTTCAGCAAAGTAGTTATCGAATTGGTTGGCCCATTGCCCCCCACTAGTGCCGGCAATACATTTTTACTAACTGTAATAGATGTAGCAACACGGTATCCAGATGCTTACCCCATGCGCAACGGGATGGCTAAGACTGTTGTCAAAAACCAACTTGTCTATTTCTCTCGTTATGGCTACCCTCAGGAGATCCAGTCTGATCAGGGATCCAATTTTACTTCTGCTCTGTTTAAGCAGACCATGCAGCAACATGGGATAGTGTCTGTGGTGTCATCTGCCTAACATCCCGAGAGTCAGGGAGTTTTGGAGAGGTGGCACTCGACTCTCAAGAGTATGTTGCGGTGTTATTGCATGGAAAATGGGAAGAACTGGGATCTAGGTCTCCCATACGTTTTATTTGCTGCGAGAGAAGTACCTGGGGAGAGCTTGAGATTTAGCCCGAACGAGTTGGTTTTTGGACACAGGGTCAGGGGGCCCCTCCACATAGTCAAGGAGATCTGGGAGGGAGTCACAAAGCCATGCTCGCTTCTAAAGTATGTAGTTGAAAGCCGTGAGAGAATGCTAAAGAGCTTGGAGGTAGCAGGTCGGAACCTTAAGAGTTCACAAGCTCAGATGAAGGACAGATACGACCAGAAGGTGAAGCTGAGGGAGTTTGAAGTAGATCAGGAGGTACTGATACTACTGCCTCTGGTGGGACACCCCTTGTCTGCCAAGTATTCTGGTCTGTATCGGGTTGTAAGGAAGGTTTCTGATCTCGACTATTTAGTAGCTACTCCTGATCGTAAGAAAAAGAACCAACTTTGCCATGTAAATCTGATGAAAGAGTATGTGAGGCGCCCCTCCGAGCCTCTCACTGTCCCGGTGTTGATCTGCAGCGATCGTGGTGGAGAAGGAGGAAGGGACAGTCAAGCTGCGGGGGAGGATAATTGGGATTATCATGTTTCCGCGGATCAGTGGGCGGGGAATTCTAGACAAGTGGCTCACGAGTTGATATTGCACCTGCCTGAGCAACAGCGTGTAGCTATGCAGCACTTGTTTGATTCAAACCCAGCTGTTTTCGCGGAGCATCCTGGCCTCACTACTCAAGCGGTGCACGTTGTCGATGTTGGGGACCACCCGCCCTTTAACCTCTCCGCGGCGCACAGGGGGTTTTCTACAGGGTAAGACTGTGCGCACCTATGATGATTTTGGGACCTATTGCCAATTTCGATAAAAAGTACATCATCGTGTAGGGAATGTTTGCGTGCATCGGCCCATATATATTTGACCCCCCAAAAAATGTCTGGGGGGGGTAGGGGAACGGTCCGTAATTGAAAAATGTGGAACGAATGGCACCGCGCGGCTAGATTGTCATCGAGCGGCGAGATTTCCCGGCCGAATTTTCACGCGCCCAGGGGATAGAAGGAGAGGGAGGAGGGGGTGGGTTACCGCGTATTATCACGTATATCTCCTTTTTCGAGCCCTTTTAGGCTATTTAGAGTATGTATACGTGTGTAGGGCACCCATATAACAATGAATATGCCTCATAGTGACCAAAAATTGCAATATATAAGGGAATTATAAGATAATTTTTAGGCGGGAATGAAGATGTGTTGGAGGTTTGGCGGCAATTTATGAGCTGAGAGTGTGATTTACGCCATACATATCACGTATATCTTGTACGTAGAGCACTGTCATGCTATAATACAGACTTGTACGTATGTATACGTGCCATATATCAAAATATATACCGCATATAAACCAATTCATGCGATATTTACGCACATTATCAATGAGTTTCTATGCGTGAACCAAGGTGTGAGTGAGTTGTGGTGGGAATGAAAGGGGGAGAGGGTGTGTTACGCCATAAATATCACGTCAATCTTGTATTTAGAGCACTCTCATGCTATAATAAAGACGTGTACATATGTAGGCGTCCCATATAACAAGGAATATACCGCATATAGCCCAATTGATGCGATATTTACGCAAATTGTGAATGTGTTTCTAGCAGACGGAAGCCTGAAAGGGTGGGTTGGGGGTGGGTGGGTGGGAGGGAGGCATGCAGGGGTGCAGTGAGTGAGTGAGTGAGTCGTGGAGAGATGGAAGTCAGGCAGATCTCTAGATAGATAACCAGCTTTGTGATAATTGTCGAGGCGCCCCATGCGTATTGATGTTTGGTATTTTGACCCTTATGTCTACCAGATGGCTGGTGTTCGTTGCCATCAACAGGTCTACAATAACATGAGTCAGGAATGGAGAGAGAGAGAGAGAGAGAGAGAAACTGAGACATGCGTATGTCGTACGTATAAATGGACTTCAGAATTGCATTTTTATGCAAGCAGACATTGCATTTTAGACACATGTGAAGTACCACAGAAACATGTAGGCCATTGACTGTAAATAAAGTACTATATTTATAGACCACCAGCGACGGTGCTGAGTCAACACAGGCAGATTGCCTTTTGTGATAGAGGGCTAAATATAGACTGGTGTCTCCTTACACTTGCGAAAGGGTAGATTGCCACCAGAGAAACGTTTACTTATTTATTTCGAAGTAATATGCAATCTAAATGTATATTCGAGACCTACTGCAATTATTTGTATGACAGTCATGACTATGTATAATCCAATATACGCGCGTAGGCGAGACATAAGAAAGCTGGTTGAGCAATTTTCGACACCCACACAGTTATTATTCATTTTTATTTACAATATTATACAATACAAATGTATTTGTGAAGAGTATTTTATCCATTATTGTATTTATACCAATTTTGTTCCCAGACAGAGCTGCTGTAGCTGGAGAATCAAGGAGCGGCAAGGGTCACCTCGTGACCGCCTGACCGTGTGAAAATGAGTGGAGTCACACTGAGAGGGGCAATTTTGCTGAGTGTTTGGGCAATTTTTGACAGAATAAAGTTATATAATTACTAATTCTTGACAGAGACAAACTATTATAAACCTTGGCATGATATAATTGATAATCCCATCAATTTACAAACGTAAATTGGTGGGATAATTCATTTTTTTTTGTATATTGTCATTTCGATTGTAGACACGAAGTTTTGAGTGATATTTGGTATGAGCTCCTGTGGCATGGTTGGTAAGGTCGCGGACTGGAAAACTCAAAGTGTCGTAGGGTAGTGGGATCGAATCCAGGAGGGGGTTATGGGGAAGGTTTTATATTGTCTAGAATTTTTTTTATAAATTTTTTTTTTTACAAGATCATGCCATTGTATTCAAACAATATGAAATATTCATAGAATATATCATATTGAAAGAATACAATGACATGACCTTGTTTTTTTTTTGTTTTTTTTATTGTTTTATTTTATTATCATAGTAGGTTTGACAGGATTTATTGAAACATATTTATTTTTGTACAATTCATTTGAGGTAAGAAAATAATTATATACACATTACTTTGGCTAATAACAAACATATATATTGATATACTAAAAAAATAAGGCATATTACATGTAAATCTTTGAAACTTATAAACTAAATAATGAAACATACAATTATATAATGTAAAAGCTATATCACAGGGACATCTTTGGAACTTATACATTATAAAATATATATGTTACATTATGAGGTAGCGTGATCAATTAGGTCAGGTCAGGTAAGGTAGGGCGCGAGTCCAGGGCAGGGCAGGGCAGGGGGCGAGTCCAGGGCAGGGCAGGAGGCGAGTCCAGGGCAGGGCACGGGGTGAGTCCAGGGCAGGGCAGGGCAGGGGCCGACACTCAGTAGTTCTTGAAGGTGTGGTAGTCCCTGAAGCAGTCACCCAGGCAGAGTGCAACTTTGCACTCGGCGCACATTGAGGTGACTCTTTTGGTGACATGGGGTTTCCTGACACTGGAGCTGCAGACGGTGCACTGCACCTGCCTGTGACGAGTGCCAATCAGCTCGGTGTTGGTTGGGTAGTGTCTTTCGACACCCAGCTGGATGCGGTCAGGAACGTGATCCCCACGCCATGCCGTACGTCTGTGAGTGGTGGTGCCATACTTCTCCAGGAGTTGGTAGGAGACGTTGTACACGAACTCCCGGAATTTCAGCTTCTGGTTTGGGGCCATATCCTTTTTCACCAACCACAAGTTGTAGGCGTTCAGCATCGTTATGTCAACTAGGTGGAGGAAGAGCTTGTGATACCACTTCACAGTCTTCCTCAGACACTCAACGCCTGACAGCTGACAGTCAGACTTGTCCACCAGGCGCATGTTTTTTGTGTAGTCCACTACCATGTCGGGCTTGTAGATTGTCTTCCTGGTTCGGTAGTGGATTTTGCCAGAATCCACCTGGGCACCTGTGTGGACGGTGGAAAGCAGGTGGACGTCTCGCTTATCCTTCCACTGAAGGGCTATCAGTTTCCCACACTTCTCGAGCTGCTTGTATTTCTGCCCCTTTCGTCGCCTTCTTCGCACATGCCTCTCGCGGTGTTCCTGGGCCAGGTCGTCTTCTGAAGGTGTGTCACTGGAGGAGGCATCTGTGAGAGGAATGACATCACCTGTGAACTTTGGCATAAACTTTCTTGTCTTTCTGACAGTCCCACATGACCCCGTTTGGTTGTCATAAAGAAACTGGCAGAGAGCAGGAGAAGTATACCAGTTGTCAGTGTAGATGATGTGGCCTTTGCCCAGGTAAGGTGCCAACATTTTCCTGACGATGGCACCTGACATGCCCATGGGGTCATTGGCAGCGGCTTTCGGTACGTCAATGTCAGTTCCTGTATACACGATCATGTCAAGCACTATTCCAGTTTCACAGTCGCACAACACGAAGAGCTTGATTCCGAACCTATGCCTCTTCAAGGGGATATACTGCTTGAAAACAAGACGTCCTTTGAAGAGCACGAGCGACTCATCAATCACCAAATTGAGGAAGGGGTAAAAGTATTTCCTATACCTCTCCAACAACATGGTGAACACATCCCGAACTTTCCATATCCTGTCAATCCTGTTAGGATTTTCGTTGTCTGCAAAGTGCATAAATCTTAGCAGCAACAAAAATCTGTCACGAGTCATGAACTTATTGAAAGTTGGGGTGGCGATGAGAGGGTCGTGCTTCCAATAGTGTTGCAACACATGCTTCTTGATCAGAGGCATGAGGAACAACAAGGCAAAGAACGTCAGAAATTCTTCCACAGTCTTATCCTCCCAGCCTCGTATTCTCGCTTTTGGAGAAAGGACGTCCAATCTGCCAAACACCCACCTGTAGTAGGCGTTTGTTTGGGCAACGATGTACGTCATTACCTCCATGTCGAAAAAAGCGAGGAAGAAGTCGCTTTCGTTCGCTTGATCATCACAGGGCCAGTCGTCAGTTGTTCCTGACGTCCCAGGATTGAACTGGGGCACGTCAGGTACAAAATTGACCCCGTCAGACCAATCGAACGAAGGCTGCCAGGGATCGGAATGTCGTCTGCGTCTGCTTCATCGTCTGAAATATCGCTTCCATGGTCGCGATACAGCACTTCATCATCATTACCCTCCTCTTCACTTGACAGACGATGCCCTTCCTCATTTTCGTCACCGACGTCGGACTCACTCCCACTGTCCACTCCCAAATCCCCCCACCCTTGGTCCCGTGCTAGGGCTTCGTCGTCGAAACCCGGGCTGCCAATGTCCTGCGAATCACCATCAAACAGCAGGGCGGCATACTTAGATGGTGTCAGAGTTTTCCGGGTCACTTTGGCACGTGCGGGAGTCTTATGGACAGGGACAGCAGAGGTGGTGGCAGGGGCGGCGGCAGGGGCGGCGGCGGCAGCGGCGGCGGCAGGGGCAGCAGTGGTGCGTGGCCTTGATGGCAAGATGATGGTGGTGCCTGTCGCCCTTCTCTCTGTTCCTTGGGCAGGGGCGGCAGGGGCGGCAGGGGCGGCAGGGGCGGCAGGGGCGGCAGGGCGGCAGGCAGCAGGACACCAGGGACACCAGGGCCAGCAGTCGCTTTCCCAGTCGCTTTCCCTCTCCCTTTCCCCTTCCCCTTCCCTGTTCCTTGGGCAGGGGCGGCAGGGGCGGCAGGGGCAGCAGGGGCGGCAGTGGCGGCAGGGGCAGCAGGGCCGGCAGGGACACCAGGGCCAGCAGTCGCTTTCCCAGTCGCTTTCCCTCTCCCTTTCCCCTTCCCCTTCCCTGTTCCTTGGGCAGGGGCGGCAGGGGCGGCAGGGGCAGCAGGGGCGGCAGGGGCGGCAGGGGCAGCAGGGGCGGCAGGGGCAGCCGGGCCAGGGGCGGCTGGTGGTGTTGGTGGTGGTAGGGGCACTGTGGCTGGCGTACGGGTTCTTTTCCCTACGCCCGTGCCTTTCATTTTTCCTGCCCCGCAGGTAATGCAGCCCTAGGGCGGCCTCCTGCGTCGCTGGTACCGGTGGCAGGGGTGGCAGGGGTGGCAGTGGTGGCAGTGGTGGTGGTAGTGGTTGATGCAGTGGCCTGGGTCGTGGTGGCAGTGTCCCGAAAGACCAATGACCTCTGTGCCATTGCCCTGCTTGCACGTATTTTTCGTGCTTTGGGTGCTGGTGATTCGTCCTCTGAGCTGTAGGGCGTGTCGTACTGGTAGCTAGGGTCTTTGGCAGCCACCCTCTGCCTTCCACGGCGGCTAACACCACCAGAAGGAGGGCTGGTTGTGTCATCAGGGAGCGAGCGTGAGGGACGTGTAGGCTCCATGACTAGTGCGTGGTTACTGGCGCGGTGGTGCTTGCACGAGTGCGGGGCGAGCGTTTGGCGGGGTGGTATCGAGAGTTGACATGTAGTACTATACCCACACCAATTTTCAGCCGCCTGGCTATAAACGCGCGGTTTTGGTACGTGTTCAAAGTCTCTGCTCTTAAGAGTCTCCCCGCAGTGCGCCGGGGGAACTCTTAAGAGTCTCCCCGCAGCTCCCGGGTTAAATCAGTGCCATACCGTGTTCCCCCTATTAAATTACTTAGGGAAGAGCTGGATTATATGCTGAAACGTGGGCTGATTTCTGAGGGTGCAGTAAGGTGGACTTCCCAAGTCACACTGCAGCCCAAACCAGATGGCAAGGTGCGGTTTTGTATAGATTTCCGCAGGTTGAATGGTTTAACCCCCACAAATGCCTACCCTCTCCCTCGCGTGGACAACAGTGTGGATAAGATAGGAAAAGCCAAGTTCCTCACTAAGATAGACCTTGTTAACACCTTACGAGCGGCCTATGCGGTTTATTTTATGTACCGCCCAGCGGGGTGTTTTTAGCCAAAATAGGGCTGTTTACGTGATCATTTTCATGCCTAAATAAGACCCAGAACGTAAAACAAGTACCTATCCCTGAAAGGGCATAAACAGAGCTTTCGTATGACACCATAACGATCCTTTTATGATGGCTAGTTTTCTTGCAATAACCGTGCAACGCGAGTGCAAAAAGCATGTAATTAGCCACTTTTCCGATATAATTCCTTATATAGCGAGTGAGAGAGGGAGGAGGGAGCTGGGATTCATGTCAGTATGTTCGCCGCGGTGGTCTGGAGCAGTCATACGCTCGCTACTCTCCTGCCACCACTTGTCTCTCTCTCTCAGCAACATTACGTGCTGAAATTGCCACTCGAGTTATGTCGAGCGCCGCCACATAGTCCAGCTTTATTTAACTCGACTTATGTGGTGAGCCGCTAATTAAGGGTTAAGGGTTATTGGCAAGTGCCCTTGTCTGAGCGAGCGCGAGAGGTGTGTGGGTTTGTGGTGGACGGTGCCACATATCGTTGCCATGTTATGCCATACGGGCTGAAAAATGCCCCTGCAACGTTTCAGAAATTAATGAACGACATTGTAGCCGACATTCCCAACTGTACGGTGTACCTAGAAGATGTCATAATATATGACGAGGATTTTAACAGTCACTGTTCTCACATCGGACAGCTTTTTAATAAACTGAATGAAGCAGGTTTGGTGGTAAACCTGGGTAAGTGCGATTTTGTCAAAGCCACAGTTTTGTACCTGGGGTTCGAGGTGGGGATGGGTCAGGTGTGCCCTCCACAGACAAAGATCAAAGCCATCGATCAGTTTCCCCAGCCTACGACTAAGAAACAAATCATGCGGTTTCTAGGTATGATAGGCTATTATCGTCGCTTCATCATAGGCTATTCGACTGTACTGGCACCTTTAACTGACTTATTATCTAAGGACAAGAAGTTCCGGTGGTCTCCTGAGTGTGCAGAGGCGTTTTCCTTGGTGAAACACCTGTTATGTACCCACCCCATACTCAGGGCCCCGGACTTCAGCAGACCTTTTCAGCTGGCGACTGATGCCAGTGGCGTAGGGGCTGGGGCTGTCTTGTTACAGACAGATGATGAAGGTATCGAACATCCAGTGAGTTTTTACAGTAAAAAATTCAATAGTGCACAAAGGAATTACTCTGTAATTGAAAAAGAACTCCTGGCGATAGTGCTGGCGCTCAGGCACTTCGATGTATATGTTCCTGCTTTCGCACCAGTCGTAGTGGTTTATACCGATCATCACCCCCTGAAATTCTTGAATCAGTTTCATAACCGGAATATGAGGCTGACCAGGTGGTCACTCATGCTTCAGGAGTATAATCTGGACATACGCCATATTGCCGGTTCTGATAACGTGATAGCGGATTGTCTGTCAAGGGTGGATGATGTTGGTTAGACTGCCACAGGATTGAGGGTTGAGTGTGGAGGAAAATAGGCTGTCACTGTAGTTCAGCCGAAAAAAACAATTTAACCCGTTGAGCCCCGGCTAGTTATAATATTTTGTTCACCCCAGTCCCAAGCCATTTTCACTTATTTTTTTTGTTTGCTAAAATGGAAGACAAGGATGAGAAATGAAAAAAAAAAAAAAAAAATCACCTCGGACATTATTTTTTTGGGGGGCGGGCCGGTGGGGGGTTGGGGGGGGAGCCTCAAAAAAATTTGTTGAGCCAAAATGGAAGAGAATGGTGAGAAATGAACACACAAATAAAAAAAAACTCATTTCGGTCATTTGGGGGGCGGGGGGGGGGGTTTCAATAGTTCGTCTCCCCCGCATGACCACCCGCCCGGGAGCACTAGGGTAAAAACTGAGTATGGCATTGTACGGCATCCATCCTAATGAGTATCTCACATAAATCTCAAGCCTCTAGCTCCCATACGACCGGAGTAATGAAGGTTCAAAGTGGCGGTGAACTAGGGGTGTAAACTATCCCCACTAAGCCCATCACCACCATCCGCGCGGCTGTCTCGGCCCGCTCACACCTACTGGCCCGGCTCCCACACACACTACGGTACCTCCCCCTCCTATTCTCCCGCCATTTCCTACCTTACGAGCCACGTAAGTGTTTTTTATATGTCGGACGCACGTGATGCGTCGCTGGGAGTTGGTGATCAAAGACTGCCGACGCAACACGTGCGACGCTGGGTCTCAACGGGTTAAAAAGCAAAAACCTTATAAAAACTCTTTATTTTTATAACGTGTAGAATTTTGTATAAGATTTTGTAGCAGTATCTAAGTTGAATGTTTTCGCTTATTGTCGCTAAGTTAGTTGAACTTGCTCGGTGAAGCGCAACAGTTTTTATTTTTTTTATATATAGTGCCTTGTGTTGCAACAGTGTGTGGTACTATGAGAAGCTTTCTGTTAGACATGAAGAACTTAGTCAAGGGTCTTATATCTTGGGGGAGGTGTGACACTTCTGCATAGTAGCCACGTGCGGGCATGCGTGCGCGACGGCTGCCCAGCCGTTTAGAAACCGGTGGCAGGCGTTTCCTTAGTATATATCCTACGACAATGTAACTAATGTCTGGGATATTCTTATGTTGTTTCACAGCTTGTAGCTGCCCTTATTCTTAACCAACGCATCTTAGTATATTTTATTCTCGATAGTTGATTGTTTCATTATAATATATAAGATGTAAGTCTAGTGAGGGCAGGAGGAGACGAGCGGGAGAGAGAAACCGGCTTGGGACGTTGCTTCGCTTGCCAGCTTGGGACGAGCCTGAAGCGTTGCCATATGCATTTGATTGCAACGTTAGGCTTAGTTTCGACTCACGCACGGGGTAGAGGATTTTGACCCGGCAACTGTGTTGAGTGTTGCCAAGCATGGGATGTATTCTGCATGCCTAGGGCGGGGTCCAGACAGATTCAAGACTCAGGGCTCACCTCACTGTCGTACCCTTCGGACCCCCTTGATATCTATCCCTCTCAACCCCACTTAGAAACTTTCTCTCTTACTTTGTATACCTTCCTTCCACTACTTCACCAATCTATTTAATTATCCCATCCCCTTGATAGACCTTATATCTATTATTGTATTAACGACGAGCTCTCAGATAACTAGATAGGATTTTGGGCCTTATGCAGAGATGTAATTGTTAATGAGACCTAGGAAGCTTTTTGTTGTCTCATATTTGGTGGTTTCATGCTTGCTAGTGTGTTCTTGTGTCAGGTTAGCAGGGGCTAGACCGGAGGGGAGGCTTTTTGCGATCCTTTAAGTAAAGTCTGCTGGTGCGAGTCCTGTGGACCCGCACGACTTTACTAGGATACCCGTGGGAGTCTGGGGGCATTTTCTTGTCTGTGTCCCTGTGTGTCTAGTGTTGTGTTGTGTGAGGGCCCTTGCCTAGTCCACTCAGCACTGCGCTAGCACGTCTTGCTTTTGTTTTAGGGTCGCCAGGAGAGAGTCAGATACTTGCGATCTGAGTCTCTCAAGAGAGCACCCTTTCAATTAGAGTAATTTGGCGCACAGACCTGGGAACGTCCCTAGGCTAGAGCAGGTGGCTCAGCCCGGGTATCCGAAGCCTATATCCTTCCGGCTAGACCTCTGCCACCTGGCAGATTAACAGCTAGGGGTTTATTATCTCTGTATGCTTGTTATTGTGCCACAGTTTACCGTTTTTGTGAAAATTGTGAGTCAGGGTGTGGCTTACAGACTCTGTCCGAGCATGCTTGCCTGACTAAGAGTGAGAAGCACACCTGTATGTGGTTATGTTGAGAGTTGCTACCTTTATTTAATTATACCTATGCCATTATACACTGTATGGCCTATCACTAGTATTTATTCCTGCTTATGAGTTAAGAGTTCTCTAAATCCGTAACGTACTTTCTTTGCTAAGCATCAGATCCTACAGTAGCCACATGCAGTTTAGAAACCCGCATCTTGTCTACCTGTATGATGTTTTGAGGACTGTTTGCTTTCACCTTCTTTCACGCAGGGGTGATTAGTTGTATTAATTAACGTAACGTTAAATGTACTTTCTTCTAGTTTGTTATTAAATTGTTTCTGCAATTTAATTCCGTTATCTATCTTTTTCTTGAAGCTTTAAGTCAATTTAATTGTGTAATCTTTTATATAGCCTGCTTGACTATCAGCAGTCTATAGTGCATGCACCCTGTAACCGAGTCATAGGATACCTTGTTGTCCAGGCAGGACTCTTGACGGTTTAGGATGGTTTGTTGCCTGGGTTTATAGATAAGGGTTGGATCTAGCGTTTTCCGTTGTTGCTTGTTGCCGCATACCTAGTCCAATAGAAAGAGCCCAGTGTTTATATATCCCAGGACGTAACAGAGCCTACCTAGCTGGGGATTCCCCCCCTCCCCAGACAATTTCGCAGTATTTATTAATTGTAGGTGCATTCTCAAGCTATCTCAAAGTGAAATGAAGGTGGATTAAACAAAATATTATTCTTATAAAACTGTAATACTCCTCACCTGAAGTATAATATATACGGGTACTTTAGTTTTCTTGGTCAAACATTTCAAATAGGCCTCGTATGAACTGTGTAAGTACAATTGCTCACAATACATTTTATTTAACAGTGATTGTGTGTAGAGAAGGAAATTACTGTAGGTGAGGTATTTAATAATGTGAACAATGTATGGTCAATGTTACACTAGCCTACTTCTAATTTACAAGTTCTCCAACTCCCCTGACCTAACCTAACCAAGCTAACATATATAATTGTTACCCATTTTAGGTAATATTATGAAATATTATAGAACTCGCTAACGAAGGAAAACGAAAATGTGTGAAGGATTAACTAGGCACTCTTTATACAATACTTCACATATATTTGTTTCTTATATTATAGCAAGCATTGATATCATGACCTTACGGTACATAATAATACAGACTTATCGTATTATATTAATGTCTGTAATGATGTATGAATACAGTCATAATACTTAATGATGATATTAGAGGACTGTAGTTATAGCCTACAAGAGACATACTTGATGGATGGCAACTTTAAATTATAGGGTCACACACATGCCTGGAGGCTCACAGTGGATGCATATGTGTCCAGTGCTTCCGTCAGTGGGAGCCCCTGCGCAAGCGGCAAGTCTACTGTGAGTTGGTGGCAACACAGCACCACGAGTTGGCAGCCGGGCGACACAGGTCATTCATAACAACTCCCAGTGATGCTCGGTGACTCCCAGTGACTCCTATTTAAATCCCAGTGACTCCTGTATTACTTGTATCGACTTGTATATTGCACTAATCCGAAAATGACCGTTAATTTTAAAAATTTCAATAACTCGAACTTCATTCCGGTTTTACCCCGGTGACTCCTGGTAACTCCCTGTGACTCCCAGTGACTCCTTGTGACTCGCAGGGAAACTCCAGCTGACTCCTACTCTGTCGTGAGGGCACGTGGAATTTCAGACACTCGCGGTCATATTCCCAGGAATCAACAGGGAGTCATTACTCCTAGTGATTCTAGCTCGCACTCCTGACTGTGTGAAGGGCCCTTAAGGACCACTTCACTCTACTCCCAGGCAGCAGACGGGAACTACTGAGGTAACTTAATTTCTACCATTGCTTTTCTTTGTGTGTTCATTATTGTATACTTATATTTAATATTTGTTATATTGATTTTGTTACCATGTTGAAGTTTACTCACAGGGAATTAGGATTTATGTAACTAAAGTCTGTTTGTAATTCTAATAATAGTATTATTTGATTGCATTAGTTCATATTGTATTTGTTTACCAACGTTTTTTTTTTTTTTATTATTTGGGTTTATAGTTTATGTAGTCAACATTGCTGTTAATTACTCTTCCCCTAATAATTAAAGTCTCATAGGAATTTAATTTATATATTATATATGTAGTTACAAAATTCTTTGTGTCTCCTAGGGATCGTACACCTGCCAAGCTCCGGGCTGGTGAGGCATCCCTTTTCTCCTCCCCCCTATGTCAGGAGAGTCATCTCAGGTCTCCCATCGTCAGTTGTGTGGCTGAGGGACGTTACCCTCCTGTGTTCCCAGAGTTGAGCCTGAAACTTGCTACACTCAAGACCCTATCTATCTTTCCATCTTGATATCTAAATAATGGGAAGAATCCTGGTAAACATTCTCGTGGGGAGATATTAACTTGCTCAAAGAGATACTTTAATTTTGTATATTTTGTAAATATATGTATTGATTTTTTCTTCTGTATTTTCTTGTGTCCTTCCATGGGTGAAAGTAATAGAATCCATTATACTAAAGAACTGGTGGTGGCTTAATTAGAGCTAATAAGAGCTGCCCTCACAATCACAATGGTAGTACTATTGACAATACCTTTTTGGCCTACTGTACTCTGAATTACTGTACAAACCTAGATTAAAGGTTAAAACCAAACAATGCATGTTTTGATACTTTTGTAGTCAATTGGATTCGCCGACTCTCTGATATTCAGTTGCCAAAACAGGGCCATTTTATAAAGTTGTGGGAGGATAACTTATTATAACCACCGTATCAGGATAATGCTCAGCTTTAACACCTTACGAGCGGCCTAGGCGGTAATTTATATGTACCGCAGGGTGTTTTTACCCTAAATAGGGTTGTTTACGTGATTATTTTCATGCCTAAATAAGATCTAGAGCGTAAAACAAGTATCTATCCCAGAAAGGACATAAACAGAGCTTTCCAATGACACCCTAACCATTCTTGTACGACCACTGGTTTTCTTGCAACGATCGCGCAACACGAGTGCAAAAACCATGTAATTAGGTACTTTCCCTACATAATTCCCTGTGTAGCTAGTGTGAGGGGGGATGGAAGGGTGGTTTTCACTTCAGTTGACCCACCGCGGTGGTGGGCGGCGGTCATAGCCTTACTACGCTCCTCACACCGCTCAGCTCTCTCTCTCTGCAACATTACGTTCTGAAAATGGCACACGACATAAGTTGTGAACCTCCACTTAGTCCAAATTTATTTCACACGACATAAGTTGTGCGCCGCTAAAGAAGGGTTAATAGCATATTAGGTCTTGCCGTTTTCAAACAATATCATTACAAAACGGTACACTCATAAGACTTACCTTAAAATTGTATATAAAACTGTGAGAGTATCCCGTCCTGCCACTCACAGCAGCTGTCCCAAGTTCATCTCTTGGTATTTGTACACCCCGAAGTATAAGCCTCTGGCCAGGGTGGACAGTGGTTTGGCTGTAGAGTACCTTGGGACCAGAGCTTTCTCCCCAGGTTACGATAGGGGAAGGAAGGGTTACTCAACAGGTAATTTTCCCTGCCCCTACTGAGCTATGGGTTTGGGTAGTATGAGGCAGGAACCCAGAGTTGGGACACCTACTGGTACCCAACTACCGCTCGACCACCGTGGCCAGATACTTTTCCTTCTGGGTTAACATCAGGAAGCCACCAACGTTCGTCACGATCCAGTCTGTGTGAAATATTCTATATCAAAGTATTATAAATCCTTCCATTGTAATCTGTGTTATCACTGTTAATCCACACTCATGTGATAACAAATACGATGTGAAAACATTATGTTGCCATAAGGTTTCTAATTTTGAAGAACGTATCTATAATTAACCTGGCATTACATTAATTTATTTGAAGAAAGGTTAAGTCTTTAACTGGTCTACTTCGTTTCCCAAAGGTTTAGGAGTTCTTTCAGGTAATGTTTTATTATCAGATAATTCTACTCATTGTACTGCCCACTAGATATGCATATGCTACTATAGGACATATACTAGGACCAGTTTCGTGTGTTTATAGGTGTAGGGTAGAATCAATCCCTGACAGATATCTTGTAGAGTATAATTATATTTACTGTATAATTATATATACATTATACATATATTGTTATGCAACGTTATAATTTAACGTGCTTTATAGTGATCACGTTTTACCACGTTGATCTACAAATATCTCACTGGGAGATAACTAAGTTTGGTTCAAATATTATACAACACTAATAATCAATATGAACACAAAAGACACTATCAAGGTTCACAAGTGTATTCCTTAATAGCTAGGGTATAAACAGTATACTAGATGATTCAGGGAAATAACAGGGATCCAAGAACCTCTAAATATTCATAATGCAAGGACATAGAATATTAATATTGAATAAGTATATTCACAATAGCAATATTGGTACTAGGTGTATATACAATAACTGTTTATGATACTAATTTAACAGATAAATAATCAGCATGTTACTAATAGAACATATAGATAATAATACACAGAGATGTTAAGTCTCAAATACAATAATTATAGTCTTGATAGAAAACTGGAAAAATGCGAGATTAGTTTCCGCCTAGGGTAAATATTAGTTACTGCTACAGCTACGTGCAGTACTGATGATTTATGCACAATAAGACACTATTTGACTATTGAATAAATAAGAATTTAGTTCAACGTAAACAGGAAATTAAACTCAAATAACTCGAGAGTAATAATTATGAATATAACTTCATGACCTGGTTAAAGGTAAATATTAGTCATGTATGCGTGACTGAGATTTCTGGTCGGCGGACAAATTAATGCGACTCGACAACAGGGAGTTCAATATAACTCAAACAATACACAAAATTAATTTTAACTTCAGAAAGCGTGATAATAATAATAGTCTGAATGAGAGACTGTATGGTAAAACACTCTGTGAACAATTTATCCATGAATTATGTACCCAATGATGATATAACATAAAACAAGATCTATATAAGCATTCACTGGTTTTTACGTGTAAAGGTGTTGTTTTTATTCCCGGAAAAATATATGTATAATCCTCCATAAAGAACATAGGAACCTACAGTATATTCGAAGAAATATGTATATCTTTATCCCACAAATAAGAGTGTTTATTATGTTCTCTCTAAATCGAGCAACGGGGAACTAGGAGAAGAGAAAAATAACAATCTTCAATAATTACGTTACTGTGAATCTTACTATATCAAGTTAACCCTAGTTTGAAATCATCGTTACTAATACGGAAATAAAGAGCACTTAAAAGAATGAGAGGAAAGATAGAAGCCTGGTAGCGAGTCTGGCGAACACGTGGTCCTGGTCGTAGTTGTCCTGCGGTTGATGACAGGGCTCGTCACTAGTTTCACACACTCCAGGTAGAAGTTGACATTCCTTCCTTTTTTTCTTCTTTCATCGGGATCATTTTCTTTGCACTCGTTTGATTCTTTTTAACTTGATCAATTGTGGTATCCAATAAGGTAAGAAATTGTACCTTAATGCCCCTTTCCCACTGATGCGATTTCATACGATTTTCGTCGCCGAGGACGTAGTCTTGTCAATTCGCAACAAATTTGTGCGACGTCAACGATTTTGACCGTTAAAAACCGTTGACAAGTTTACACTCGGCGATGATGTCGCCGATGGGTATGACATAATCGGTGACATTATGCGACGTCATCGGCAAATTGAGAGATGGTTCGCTCGGCGAGAACTGGCACATTTGAATAGAATATTGCAAAATAATGCGAAGGATGAACGAATCCTCGGCGTATGTTCTGCAACGTCTTTGGCGAATTAAGCGATGGTTCGGCGAATACCTCGGAGAGATTATCAAAAAACTTTTTGCATATATTTCATGGCACAAACATAAGAACATAAGAAAACGGGAGTCTGCAGAAAGCCGATCGGCCCACACAGGGCAGATCCCTGTCACACCCTACCCCAATTACAAGGCCTAATTATAGACCCAACTCACTAATACCTTGAGGACTGACCTCACCAAAATGGTCAGAGATCGACACAAGATTACGGGGTCTGCGAAGCGCAGATTGGCCCACACCAAGGAGATCCCCCCTCATACCCAACCCAACTCGTCGAAAATGTACACATTTTTATCTTGAAGGGGGGTCTAGAGTTTTTTGTTTTAAGTTTGATGGAGGTCTAGTAAGGAAACTAAGAGATAAATTAATGAATGACCAAACAAACGGTCCGTTTCCCCTTAATTCGGAGATTGGCAATGTATGGCTTCGCCGGAGACATTTTTCTATCAAATAATGTACAAATTTAGCTTGCTCTCAAAACAAAAAATATATATGTTGGCTCGCTACCGCTCACCAAGAAAATATTGAAACCTGGATGGGGGTAAACATCTTAAAACAGTAGGCTGAATGGGGCCGAACGGATACAAGGTAAAGAGAGAGGGAGAGAAAGAAAAAACAAAAAAAGCGAGGTGGGCTCAATGTTTACGTTACGGCTTAATTGCGCCCACCTCGCTTTTTTTTTTCTCTTTCTCTCTCTCTCCTCGTTATTTGTTTTTTCTCTTTCTCTCCCTCTCTCTTTGCCTTGTATCCGTTCGGCCCCGTTCAGCCTACTGTTTTATAACGTTTACCCCCATCCAGGTTTCAATATTTTCCTGGTGAGCGGTAGCGAGCCAACATATATATATTTTTGTTTTGAGAGCAAGCTAAATTTGTACATTTTCGATAGAAAAATTTCTCCGGCAAAGCCGGATTTCTCCATATAATGCTGGTTTGCTATCGCTTGCCAGGAAGATATCGATACTTGGATGGGGATAAACGTCTTAAAACAGTTGGCTGAATGGGGCTGAATGGATACAAGCCAGAGAAAGAGAGAAAAGGAGAGAAAGAGAAAAAAAACAGTTGAACCCCCTACGAGAGGTGCATAGAAAAAAGGGTTGACAGGTTCACTACATGCCTAATAAAAAAAAATTACCCACCTCGCCGAAGGTGCTCTTTGGCCTCGGCGAGGTGTGTCTTGAGCATTCCGCGACGTCGCAAGGCCCTTCGCATGCCTCGTGCGGAGCATACACCTGGCGGGTATACTCTCGGCGAGTACTTGTGCGCACGTCGACGACTAATCGACGAGGAAATCGCCGATGACTCTTGTGCATCGTCAATGTTCTCAGAACATCTGAGAGCATCGGCGATCCGCCGTGCAGCGTTACAAAAGTTTTTCTCGTGCGAAACCCTCTGCGATGTCTTGCCGATGTCGCCGATGATATCCGAGGGCCTCGCAGATCCCTCTGTGATGTTTGACGATGCTTGCGAGGGCTACGAACCCTCATGAGTCCTCGTCCAAAATTTTGAACAATCCGAACATTTGCGATGACCCGCGAGGGCCCTTGTGAGGCCTTGCAAGTCAAACGATTATCATGCGAGGGTTTAAGATTTTGGTGCGACATGTCACGAATGTGCCAATTTATTGGTGTCGGCGACGAAAATTGTGAGAAGTCGCATCAGTGGGAAAGGGGCATAACCCAAGGATATTCCAGATTTACGAATCCTTCTATTGAGAAGAACTGCACTCCTGAAACATTGCCCTGGCTTTTCCTACCTTTCCCTTGATTCAGTCAGGTAGTAATTCTTTTATTTCTTGGGTCAAGGGGCTTGTCTCTCGGGACAATAGGGACATGGTAGATTTTTTTTTTTTTTTTTTATTATTGGTGAGATTGTGGGTCGCACTAAAAATATGCAATAGAGGTGTCCTAATCTGGGCGGACATTCGGTTTGAGAAAATGTGCAGGTTATATGATGGTGATTAGTGAATAATGAAGGTAAGGACATTAGGCTTGTTTGTTATCACTGCTGGTTCACTTTGGCAAATTATAATCAGTCATAATGGGGTGATATTGAGGGGGTTGATGCGGAATTTGCATAAAGTGTTCAAGCACTGGGGCTTTTAGGGTTGTCTGGGGGTACTAATGTATCTTGAGAAAAAGTTTGTCTTTGATGGTGTTAGTTTCTGGGGGGTACTAATATAACTTGATACATTTTTCTCCCCTGGTATCTCATATATGTATATATATATATATATATATATATATATATACATATATATATATATATATTATATACTGTATATACCATATATAATATATTCTATTATATTCTATATACTCAGGCCCAATCCCCATTTTTTTTTTTTTTTTTTTAGAGGGTAGTATGGAAAGACGCTAGTGCGTCTTCTGATGAGTGAGAGGGTTAATATAGGAAAAGGCTAAATATTCTTCATCATACCGTGGTAGATTTGATTACAGTATAGACTGTCGGCAGTTTGAGTCTTGGTTGAAATTAAACACACACACACACACAATTTATATATATATATATATATATATATATATATATATATATATATATATATATATACAGAGTTCGCTTGTTTAGTAGAATAAAGACTGATCCAATTTGCCAATTCTTTGGTTGGAGAGCTGGACAGAATATGAGTGGGACTGTATTGAAAGGCGGGTGCCATGCCGCAAGGGAGGTAGTATGCACTGAGGGAACTCTGAAGAGAACACTGATTATTGTAATAGCAATAGTAGAGTGAAAGAGATGCAACATTGCGGCGTTTAGAAAGAGATTGTAGGGAACTAGTAAGAGGAAGTGAGTTTATGAGACATAATGCTTTGGACTCTACTCTTTCGAGAAGTGCGGTATGGGTGGACCCTCCCCACACATGCAAACATACTCAATACAGGGGCGCACTGTGCCCCCGATACAGAGCAAGAAGCTGTCCGGGGGTGAAGAACCCATAGAGACAATTGAGCACACCTAACTTTTGGGAAGCTGTTTTAGCAAGAGTGGTAATACGATCTTTCCAATATGGGTTGTATAACAAGATACACCCTGCATATTGAGAGAAGATGAAGGGTTGATTGTGTATTGTTTAAGAATAGTTGATGATCTTTTGGAAGATTGTGATGGAGAGATAGAGGGAGAAAATGGGTCTTGGAGGCGTTGAAAATAACCCAATTTTCTCTTCCCCAATCAGAAATAATTGATAGATCAGAAAATTGGTGTTCTATGGCCTCGTCACGTTTGTTTTGGAGTGCTTGCATGCTGGGTTGATTGAAAAAACTAGTTGAATAGTGTAAGGTAGAGTCGTCAGCATATGAGTGGATAGGACTAGAGGTACAGTTGAATAGACATAAATGAATATTAGAAAGAGAATTGGAGACAGGACAGAACCCTGAGGAACACCGGAGTTGATAAGTTGAGGGAGTGAGCGGTGGCCGTCCTGAGTTTGGAAATTAGAAAGTTGTGCCAGACTCTATCGAAGGCATTCGATATGTCTAGCGCAATAGAGAAAGTCTCACCAAAGTCCCGAAATGAGCATGACCAAGGGTTAGTAAGATAAGGAAGAAGATCAGCAGTCGAGCGGCCCTTATTGAAACCATAATGGTGATCTGAAAGTAGATTAAGGAAAGATAAATGCTTAAGTTAAGAATAGTTTCAAAAACATTAGAGATGTAAAAAATGAGAGCAATTGGACGTTAGTCGGTGGGTTGGGATCGGTCAACCTTCTTTTGGGACTAGTTGAATAAGAGCAAACCTCCAGCAAGAAAGAAAGACTCTAGAGGAAGGACAGAGACGAAAGAGTATGCCAAGGCAGGGAGTCAGCACGAAAGAACAGTTTTTGAGTACAACAGAAGGAACCTCATCAGGTCCATACGCCTTCTTAGTATTAAGCCCAGAGAGGGCAGAAAGTACATCCTTAGAAGTGATTATGATATTAGGGCATAAGTAAGTGAGAGGGGGGTGAAGAGGGAGAAATAGCACTGGAATCATCCAAGCTGGAGTTTTTAACGAAAGTTTGAACAAAGAGTTCAGCTTTGTCAGAGGAAGAAGTAATGGTAGTGCCGTCAGACTGGAAAAGATGAGGAAGTAACATTGTTGGAGAGGTTCTTAGTTAGATGCCAGAAAGCTTAAGAAGAGCTAGAGTTGGAAAGGTCAGAATTTTTTGTATTGATGACAGTTTTTGGATAATTGAAGAACAGATTTGCGCCTTCCGAAACTAAAATATTAGGCATAAATCAACGAAAGGTGCTAATTAAACCTTCTGCCAGCTGTGAGAAGCTGAAGAAACAAGGGATTGTGTGATAACACTTGCAATATTGTAAGCCCAAAACCAGTGTGACTGCGAAGGGCTAAGGAATCATTTCCCAGTATTGATTGTTTCAAGGCGCAGAAAGGTCAGATACCGTGGACCTTTACATTTCTGTAATTGTGTATTATACATGCAATTTGTGTCTATGTATGATTGAAATTAATTTATGTAGCATTGAAAATTACATATAAAGGCTTGAGTTTCGTCACCGTGTACGTGAATAGGAAATTATCATCCCAGACACGATGTACAGGTTGATATCGTATATACATTCTTGTTCTGTCACTGGTATATACGGATACTAAAATATTAATATCAAATAAAGTTTTAGTGGTAGAGAGTTAATTTTTCTTTTCAAAGCGTCCTTAAGGGGAGGTTTTTAGTGTGTTTCCTAGACTTCCATCAAGCTTGAAATTACACCCCTTTGACCCCCTTTCAAGATAAATTTGTAAATTTTTCGGTAGAAACATTTCCCGGCCGAAGGCCGGTTCCTCTTAAATTACAGGCTCGCTATCGCTCGTCAGGAAAAAATCGACACCTAAATGGGATGAAAGGTCTTAACAGTGACATAAATGGGGTGAAACTTCTTAAAATCGCCAAACTAATGGGGCGAACGTCTTAAAACTTCAAAAGCAATGGGCTAAACATAAGGGAGAAAGGGGTAAAGAAAAAAAATCCTCAAGTGGAAATTTCCCCTTAATCATTGCCGTAAATCTGGAACTATATTTCATAGCCGCATATTTGACCAGATAGGTTAAATGCGCGCGTAAAATGAGGTGAATTGTTTGGTTATTATTCTTTGCATGACGGGGATGAAAATATTCATATGAAATTATATATACAGTATATATATATATAAAACATAAATAATAATGATAACGATGGAAAGAGCATACAGAATACTATTTACTGAACTCCTAACAAATCTATGTTGTTGCTGAACATTTCCTTGAAATTGTTCTTTCAATTACGCACTTACAAAACATTTTGTTGCGGCATAAATTTTCACGATGATAATTCGAGTTTTTATATCTTTTTCTACCTGAATATATTAGAATAGCCTTTCCTAGTTTTATAAATGTATAATCAAATATAATATTATACAATAATATTTGTATGGTCTAAAACTGACCGAGAGTGAATATTCTCGGTCTGACGGCCGTATTATAGAAATGGAAAACGATCATTGTACAATATTTATATATAATCCAATAGTGATGATATATTTATATATAATCCAATAGTGATGATATATTTATATATAATCCAATAGTGATGATATATTTATATATAATCCAATAGTGATGATATATTTATATATAATCCAATAGTGATGATATATTTATATATAATCCAATAGTGATGATATATTAATCCAATAGTGATGATATATTTATATAATCCAATAGTGATGATATATTTATATATAATCCAATAGTGATGATATATTTATATATAATCCAATAGTGATGATATATTTTTGTCTGAATGAACTATCAAAACGAGCGGAAATATTACTTGTGATTCCATATTATAAACACATAAGCCTATAGTTATTTAGTGAGTTTCCGAAATATCTCGAGTTTGAGTGCGGAAAATCACCAATTTATTTGGTAAACATTCCTAGTATTCATTATTCTCGATATTTATTAGATGTTTCATGATTGTTTTCGGTAATATTATAATATTGCCTTACCTCTATCTTCTGAAGGATAATTGTGGGTGGAAGACTAGTGAATTTAAAATAAAAAATTGTAGCGCGATTTCTGAATCGGTTGGGAGAGACGATTATAATATTGAGAAAGATACATTTCCTGATAAAAGCTTCCATAAGTAATGCCCGGTGAGAGAGAGGGTCAGGGAGAAGGAAATACCCTACTTGTAGAAAGTATTCCATTTCATATACAAGTCGTAGGACTCATATTCCAGAGTAGCATGCAGGGATTTTTACAAATATTCCCATGCAATAATTGCTCTAAGAAGGATTTATCGTTCTCCCCACTATAAATAGGCAAAGGTTTAATATATTTTGTTTTTATCACGCCGTGGTTGAATTGATAAAATCATGGATTCTCGTCCTGACTGTCCGTGGTTTGTGCCCTGGCTGAGAGTTAAAACATTTAGTACCTCACGTGTATTTTTGAGATCTACTTAATATCTCTCCTCTCTCTTTATATATATATATATATATATATATATATATACAGTATATATATATATATATATATATATATATAAAGAAAGAGAGAGGGAGAGTGAGGGAATGTGAGTGACAACAGCGGGGTAGCGTGATGTAATGTTCAAATATCATGACTATTCTTCGTTGTAATGATATATATAAAAAAAAGTCAGACCTAGCTGAGGCAGTGAAATATGATGATCGTACTAAGTGGGCTAATTTTATTTATTTGTTTGTTTTGTAAATGTCACCGTACCTGTACTGTTGTTTGTGTATTAATCCCTTTAATACAGTGACTGTCAATACTGGGTAGAAGTATGACGATCCTACACAGAATATTTGTTAGTATTTTTTTACTTCATAATTATGCCGTTTTTAACTATTAAACTTTACTAATTTACAATGATAATGCAGCCCTATTCCTCTACTTGTTTAGCATATATCAATTATATAATAAGCTTAAATGGACCGGTAATTGATACTGTAGAGTGGATACAATAGAATGTGTATCCAATACTAGGCTCGGATTATCTTTATCAGATTCGAAATGTAAAGAAAATTCAGTTATTCAACCAATGCTACTAACAATGTTACATTATTTTTTCCTTTAAAGCTTAATATCAGGAACAGACCTGTGGGTGTGAAACCAGATTGCTAAGGTCTCTGACAGTTTAGCAGGTGATTCTAAATTCACTTTGGTAATATATGAGGAAAGACCTTGCCTGGTACACTGAGGATCGTAACATCACGGTAGTTGTTGTAGTCCTGTCGTCAATAGTAAACGAACAGTATTTAGGTATGAGAGAATGTATGTGTGTGTGTGTATGCGCATATACACACAACTGAACTGTGTATAGTTGAGGGCTTAACTCAATTTGAACCAAGGGTGGTGTTATTAGTTATGTGAATATACCTCTTAAAAGAGTGCTTGTCAAAGACGTGTGTGTCATGTTCCGGATAGGTGACAGATAGTGTAAATTATCTTAATTCTGTAAAGTCAGATAGTTTGGTGCAACACCATTGTTCTGATACCTAAAATATATTTATTGGATACCAATTGCTGACCTAGCCTCAGCCTTGTTGCAAGGATACTTTGTTCTATGTTCGTGAGGCTACAAAGTTTGCAAACAGAGGTTTCCTCCTGTCTGGTGTTGGGGGGGGGGGGGGGGGGAGGTGTCAGTGGGGGGCCTGGTAGAGAGGGATAGGGTATGGAAGGGTAACGGACATGCACCACCTTGTTCCTGTTGTCTGGGGTATGATTAGTAAGGGGGAACAGGTAGGCACCACCCCGTTACTACCTTCTGAGGTAGGGGGATTAGGGGGCAACCCCTAGCCAGGGACTTTCACTTCTGGGTGTACCTATTCTCGTCAACTGTGCAACTCCAGACCATGTCAACAGCACACCCATTTATTTGTGTGCAATATATACTTGCAGTGGGATGTGTTGGTGTGATACCAACATGCTGATGTACGTACATCCATTTCGATCTGTTTGAGTCACCTTTTTTACCATTAACTCGCACCACGGGCATGTCTTTCAAATCAAGATAACGCATCTGCCAAGTAAATGACAAAATAAATAAATAAATAAATAAAAATAAAACCAGCAAGACATAAAACAGCTTCCTCCTAAAAAGACTTTGCTATCCCATCGCAATAAAGAAATAAATCACCACCCAACGAAACTGAATACCAACTAATATCAGGAAATAAATAGCTCACCCAAGAGTTCTCAAAGAATTACTAAATTAAATAAGTTTTCAGTGTAGAAAGATTTATTAAATTCAACACGAAGTGCTGAATATGCGCAACGGTCAATAGCTATCCATTAGAAGGGAATCTAATAACTATCAACCAGTCAGCCTGATCTGTAATATTTGTTATCATGATAGACGTAATTATCAGTGAACAAATATAAACAAAATCAATTATTGAGCCACATAATGGTTTTATTGGTTGATGGTTAAGAACACTGCAGTTGTGAAGTTCATGGTGGAATGGATAATGGCATTAAAGGAAGAAGGACAACTGTATTTTGTTTACATATTTCTGATAAACACATTAGCTTTAGAGATGAACATTCGCCTTTTAATCAAATTAACTAACTACAAATATGGACATTAGATTAGACGGATGCATTCCAAACGGACAGATATAGTAAAACGTATCCGTCAATGGCATTATCTCCAAAGGGATGAAAGTATAATTATATATACAGTACCGGTATATATATATATAAATATATATATATATATATATATATATATATATATATATATATATATATATATATATATATATATATAATATATATATATATATATATAACATATATACAATATATATATATATATACCGGTACTGTATATATAATTATACTTTCATCCCTTTGGAGATAATGCCATTGACGGATACGTTTTACTATATCTGTCCGTTTGGAATACATCCGTCTAATCTAATGTCCATATTTGTAATTATATATATATATATATACCGGTATATATATAGTTACGTATCTTGATCCTCAAGTGGTTAACTTGATGAATCTAGATAGCACAGAGATATATATTAAGGTATCAGTCAGCTGAAGGCAAAACAAAAGTAAAATCTAATAACATTATTTCCTGTTGTTGCTTCCTTTCCTTTTGGATCTTAGGACTTGGTATCCTTTATTGACTGATACTCTTTACTTATGAAAACATACTGAAACTAATTAAAGTCATGTAGTATTTATAAAGAATTATTATTTAACCGAAGCTTAGTAGGCTATGGTTATGAACCGAAGAAGTTATATCTAAAGAAGGACTATTAATTCTATAAAAGTCTTGAAAGATAAATATTAAAGTAAGAATATTTCTGTCTCTTACCCTTTTTGAAATGAATAGATAGTTTTCTTATATGTCCTTTTATTTATTTTTAATGTAATTATTCTTGGTTCTTGTCTTACGTTAACAGTATTATATTATTATTATCATCAGGATTTATATCAAAGTCACATAAAAAGTTAGATATATATTTAATAATTAGTTAAATGTATTTTTTAACCACGTAACATTGAGGTTTGATTATGAGTAAATTAAGTTACAGGATCGCTTCATAGATTCGATTCAGGTCTCACTCAAATAATATGAAAAGCAAAAATAATATTTTGAAGCTAAAAGAATGTTCTTCAGCTTAGGAAATCACTAGAAGTAATATTAACACAGTCATGTTAGTCTAAGGCGATATTACTAATATGAAACAATAGCATCACCGTACTAAGCACAGTTAAACAATGTTTAGCTTAATTAAAAGAAAATTAAAGAACTCGTAAGTATTAATATAAAACAATAGTATTACTTTCATCATAACCCAATTACTTAAAGAGTTGCTTTAGTCCACAAGTTAGTCAACTAAAATAGTCAAGTACATAATAGTAGCGTCAACGTTAATTCCCAATCACATATCTCACTAACCAACATGACGTAAGTGTTTACACCGAACACACTTAACACACACTTATATTATCTGACTGACAGTCACAATCCCATTATAATACTTCACCCCGTATTCCTCCAGCTGCAAGTTCACCTTCCCCAACTCCAAATGAGACTTATTTGAATGCCCACTACTCGGGTCTTACAATTTCTTCGAGAGGCCGGTCTATATGATCTGTGCCCCATGAATATTCTTTCCTCTCACTTAAACAGTAGGCTACCATAGTGCGGTTGGGAATATGAACATGATTAGATTAATATCCAGTATTCGAGAATGGATAATAAGTCGTAGGCGTGTGCATAAACCTTTAACCGTCCTGGTGGTGTAATGGTTAAGGTGGCAAAAATATGTGTGTGATAACCCGGGTTCGAATCCCGGTGGATCATATATACTTTAATTAATTTCATTGGGGGTGTGGTGGTGAGATTAATAAAAATAATACTAAACAATGATGGTGTAGGAACGAATCAGGAGGCGAATGATGGTGCGCGCCCCTATCATAGCTCCTCGAGTTGCATAGCAGGTGCGTCATCCAATGGGGGCTCCTGGCGTCGATCATATGTCATAGCGTCGGGTCATCGAAGTAGTTTGCAGGGTCCCCTATGACGCACGCAGGTGTGAAGGCTTGTTTGCTGATTTCCCACTTGCTAGTTCGCTCGCTAGTCTGCTTCGCCGCTTTGGTAGTTTGACACTCCTTCAACTCTAATTCTAACTCTTAAATTAACATACAGGGCTCCGTATGTCAGACCTCCCCCCTAGAAAAGAGTTTAAGGAGTATAGTATATAATATTAAACATAATACATAAATAGATTCACTACCAGATTGGCAACAGCAAGATTATAATGAGGATATAATAAGGATATCACCCAAAGTAGGCAACGTCACCAGGTACCACATCAGAACATAGCCGGAACGTAGCTGGAGCGTTATTCGAACTGCAAGGCATCTCACAGCTGAAGGCTTGAAAGCGCACTACTAAAGCATAATATTTACCTCGCTACAAGGGAGAGCTAATTGCCAAAATCCTCTCATTAAGTTAAACTTACTGCTGTATGAGGCCAACCTGGTAAATGCAATCTTTGATCCGTGGCAGTGGGTAGGTATCGTTCTTTTTGAAAGCATTAACTTGTCTATTGTCCATACATAACCTATGGCTCCTGTCTGGCTTTGGCACAAGTATGACCGGACTACTCCACTGGCTTAAGGCCCTTGTGATCAGCTGCTTTGAAAAAATGAAGTCAAGCTCGACCTGCAGTATACTCCTGCGTTGTGGTGAGACACGGTAGGGGGATAGTTTAATGGGAGTTGCATCCCCTACATCGATGTCGTGCACGGCCAAAGAAGTGAGCCCTGGAGTATCACGGAACACACTGGGAGACTGAGATAAAACAGAGATTAGTTGGTTCGCTTGATCAGAGGGAAGATGACATAGTTTAGATGGTAATTCCCCCCAAGCTACTGAATTATACTGAAAGTTGGATAGGCTACATGACAAGTCAAAGTCTGCATGGATACCTTCAGGCTCTCGAACAGTCTGGTGCGGGTCAGTAAGAGAACTGAAGACTTCGTCCGCACCAGGCTGTCCACAGTAGGAGAATCTGGAGGAGAGGAATCAGGGGACCTATGGTAGGGTTTCAACATTTTTATATGGAATACTTAAGTGGATTTTCTCCTGTCTGGGATAGTTACTAGATAATCGGTAATTCTCACCCTCCGAATGATCTTATATGGGCCCCTGAACTTGGCAGATAAATGTTGGCCAAAAATGGGGAGCAGGACCAAAACATCATCACTGGGCTGAAACTCCCTCTCACGGGCTTTTCTGTCATACCAGGTCTTCATGGAGCTTTTAGCCACTGTCAAGTTTTGAGCTGCAAACTCACATGAGGATCTCAGCCGGGTTTTGAAATCTGAAACATACTTGAGTAGGTTTTGGTTCCCCTCCTGGCCAACTAGGCTATCCTGCAATAGTTGCAAAGGACCTCTTACCTGGTGACCGAAAACTAGCTCATTAGGGGAAAAACCCAGGGATTCAGTTGGAACCTCACAAGTAGTAAATAAAAGAAAAGGTACCCCCTTATCCCACTCAACTCCGGTCTCTGTACAATACTTACGTAACATTCCCTTTAATGTCTGATGATATCGTTCGTGAACCCCTTGACTCTCTGGGTGATAGGTGCTAGACTTAACATGCTCGATACCCAACTCCTTCAGGGACTGCTGAAAAATGTTAGAGGTAAAATTAGTTCCTTGATCACTTTGCACCTCATGGGGGAAACCCATTCTAGTGAAGAATTTGAGCAGTTCCTAGATGACAGTTGAAGCAGAGGTAGTCCTTAAGGGTATAGCCTCTGGGTAGCGAGTTGCCATGTCCATAATAGTTAATAAATAAATGTTACCTTGGGAAGTCTTAGGCAATGGGCCTACAATGTCCACTACCACCCGAGTAAAAGGATTCTCGAAAACGGACAAGGGCACCAGAGGATGTACAGGCACCTTCTGATTGGGTTTTCCTGTCATCTGGCAAGTGTGACACACTCTACAAAACTCCACTACATCTGCACGCATTCCTGGCCAGTAAAAGTGGGCTCTGATTCTGTCTAGAGTTTTTCTCACACCTAGGTGTCCTGCCAGTGGTATACAATGTGCCATTTCCATGATATCTCTACGACAAGGTTTGGGGACTACTACTTGATGGACGTCCCAAGCCCCGTCATCGATTGGTCTGTGTGGCTGTCTCCATCTACGCCACAATACTCCTCCTTTGAGGTAGAAACATTCACCACCCTCCTTCTCACATTCCTCTTCACTCATTGACCTGGCAGCTAACTCCTTGCATTCACTATCATCTCTCTGTAGCTCTACCAGGCCACTAGGACAATTTGGAGGGGTTTCATGGTCATCGTTAGGGTCAAGATGAGCCATAAAGGTGTCAGATAAATCCACCTCAGTCACATCATCAAGCACAGTTGGAGCATCATTCACACTCTCATCATCCCTTTCATCAACTCTTACATTCGGTACATTTCTGTCTGAGGGAACTGCTACTTGAGACATTGAACGTGTGACAGCACACACAGGGAAAACTGTTGGCATCTCCTTTTCGAGCTCACCGGTTAGTGGCTCGTTAACAGGGGAAAGTGACAAAATGGGGTCTGGTCGGACCTTCTCACCTGCTACATCATTCCCCAAAAGGAGTGTTACCCCAGGCACAGGGATATCTTGGGACCTACACAAAGCTATGGTGGCCTCACCCTGTAGTAACTCACATTCAGTGTCGCCTTTTACCAAGTGTGCATAAAATTGGCCTCCAGTACCTCTCATTACAACTGGTTCGCCAGGTGGGCACTCAGTGTAAGGATTCACCATGAGGGTGCTAGTAGAACCTGTGTCTCTCAGAATATTTACCTCATGCATGCAACCATTTAATCTCACGTTGCCAGATGAAATAAAGGGACGGTAACTGTCCTGCACTGATGGTGAAATTATTATTGGCTTAACCCTAGTGGGTTGCACCACGCATGCTACTACACCCCTGTCTAGATGGTTTACGTTAGCTGTTACCTTCTGTCTGGAGTCCTGCATTAAAGGAACTTTTGGTGCTAGGTACTCCTTCTGTCGGGAGTCCTGCATTAAAGGAACTTTTGGTGCTAGGTACTCCTTCTGTCGGGAGTCCTGCATTACAGGCACATATGGAGTTTGAGATACGGCGGCAATTGTCTGCCCCGATCTCTCTGTTCTCTCCTTGGCCCAGCACTGATAAGCTAGGTGGCCTCTCTTGCCACAAAAAGTACATACTTTAGGGGATACGGGAACGTTCCCTCTACTTTGGGGCCCACCTCTGTTACCATTGCCCTGAGTCGCATTTTTAGTTGGGGGAACAATTCTATTTTGGCTAGCTGGGGAAGACGTTATAGGCTTGTGACTTGGTCTGTCAGATTTGTGATTGGGATACTTAAAATTAGAACTAGAATTATCGTAGGGCTTCTTTCCACGAAATTTGTTGTTGAGCACGTATGTGTCAGCCATGTCAGCGGCGTCGGCAAGACAATCTACCTTTTTCCCCTTTAAATGATAGGATACAGAAGAATCAATTTTCCATAGGAAATTTTCTAACAGGACCAACTCCTTCAGATCGTTGTAGCTTGTGACTTTCTTACTCTTGACCCAATGATTGAAAGTTTTAGTCATGGTCCTGGCAAATACCTTATGGGTTTCTTCTACTTTCTTCTGGTTTTTACGGAAAGATTGCCTGTAAGCCTCAGGCTGCAATTGATAGGTTTTTAGGATAGCTTCTTTGAGATTGTCATAATCCTGCCTAACTTCTGCTACTTCTGACAAATACGTGGCTCTAGCCTGCCCTGTCAAAACGGTTTGTAACATAAAAGGCCATTGATCTCTTGTCCACTTCATACCTCCAGCAACTTCCTCAAACAAAACAAAGAAATCCTTCACATTATCCTCAGTGAAAGGTGGAATGACACTGGTCATAGTCAATCCCAGAGGGGGAGCAATTATGGGAGCATTTGTATTGACATTTAGTTGAGCCGTACGATATTGATATTCATAATGTTCGGTCTTTATTCTGGCTTCTTCGATATTTGCTCTGGCTTGTTCGGCATTTATTCTGGCTAGTTCTATTTTTAGTTTGGCTTGTTCTAGTTCGAATATTTGATCACCGGTCAAACCTTTTGGCAATTGTTCATCAAGTTGGCTAGGTTTACTCGGGATCCCACCAACTGCTCCGTCACCCTCCCCGCCTTCTACAGGGAACAGGTGAGTTTTTATGGTCTGAGCCACCTCTACTTTGCACATGTTTGAGACAGTTAATTGGAGATGTGAGGCAAGCACTTCCAGTTCGGATTTTGACAGACAGTCAATATCAGGGGATGTGGGTTCTGATTCTATGAAAACTCGAGCATCTTCGTCATTAATTAGATGAGGCATGATTAATATTTGATTTTTAAGTAGTGAAACAGTAATGAAACCGAGTGAAACTGTATGAAACGAATCCTGGTAAGGTCGCCACTCTTCTGTTACGTATCTTGATCCTCAAGTGGTTAACTTGATGAATCTAGATAGCACAGAGATATATATTAAGGTATCAGTCAGCTGAAGGCAAAACAAAAGTAAAATCTAATAACATTATTTCCTGTTGTTGCTTCCTTTCCTTTTGGATCTTAGGACTTGGTAACCTTTATTGACTGATACTCTTTACTTATGAAAACATACTGAAACTAATTAAACTCATGTAGTATTTATAAAAAATTATTATTTAACCAAAGCTTAGTAGGCTATGGTTATGAACCGAAGAAGTTATATCTAAAGAAGGACTATTAATTCTATAAAAAGTCTTGAAAGATAAATATTAAAGTAAGAATATTTCTGTCTCTTACCCTTTTTGAAATGAATAGATAGTTTTCTTATATGTCCTTTTATTTATTTTTAATGTAATTATTCTTGGTTCTTGTCTTACGTTAACAGTATTATATTATTATTATCATCAGGATTTATATCAAAGTCACATACAAAGTTAGATATATATTTAATAATTAGTTAAATGTTTTTCTTAACCACGTAACATTGAGGTTTGATTATGAGTAAATTAAGTTACAGGATCGCTTCATAGATTCGATTCAGGTCTCACTCAAATAATATGAAAAGCAAAAATAATATTTTGAAGCTAAAAGAATGTTCTTCAGCTTAGGAAATCACTAAAAGTAATATTAACACAGCCATGTTAGTCTAAGGCGATATTACTAATATGAGACAATAGCATCACCGTACTAATCACAGTTAAGCAATGTAAGCTTAATTAAAAGAAAATGAAAGAACTCGTAAGTATTAATATAAAACAATAGTATTACTTTCATCATAACCCAATTACTTAAAGAGTTGCTTTAGTCCACAAGTTAGTCAACTAAAATAGTCAAGTACATAATAGTAGCGTTAACGTTAATTCCCAATCACATATCTCACTAACCAACATAACGTAAGTGTTTACACCGAACACACTTAACACACTTATATAATCTGACTGACAGTCACAATCCCATTATAATACTTCACCCCGTCTTCCTCCAGCTGCAAGTTCACCTTCCCCAACTCCAAATGAGACTGATTTGAATGCCCACTACTCGGGTCTTATATACTAAACAATGATGGTGTAGGAACGAATCAGGAGGCGATTGATGGTGCGCGCCCCTATCATAGCTCCTCGAGTTGCATAGCAGGTGCGTCGTCCAATGGGGGCTCCTGGCGTCGATCATACGTCATAGCGTCGGGTCATCGAAGTAGTTTGCAGGGTCCCCTATGACGCACGCAGGTGTGAAGGATTGTTTGCTGGTATGCCGGCGAGCTGGTTTCCCACTCGCTAGTTCGCTCGCTAGTCTGCTTCGCCGCTTGGGTAGTTTGACACTCCTTCAACTCTAATTCTAACTCTTAAATTAACATACAGGGCTCCGTATGTCAGAATATATATATATATATATATATATATATATATATATATATATATAATTATATATATACATATATATATATATATATATATTTATATATATATATATATAGGTATATATATATATATTATACTGTATATGGTGGCAAACATAACACGACATATAGAAAATGAAATAAAGACAAATTATATGGGGCAACTATCCATGGTGGCACATAATTTGGTTACCCACCTAGCAAAAATGGTCAACGTTGTCTTTCTATATAGGTATATCTTTGTGGGCAAGCAGCAGGCTGCGTGTATTGTCCAATGGGTATATGTCATTTTAACAAGCAATATCTTCACAACCATTATATACAAGGCTTTGCACAATAGTTCATTAAATGCAGCATAAGTACAAGAAGCTACTGGTATTTTTCAAAGTTGCAGTACAAGTTACGTATATGAATAATGTTGAATATACAACAAATTTTGCACAATAATCGTATATTCACTTTCAATTTTACACATTTATTTGATAGTTTCCTACATTTTTCTAGTTGACAATACTTGTATGAAGTAAATACATACGTTCAAATTTCGATGGTATTTTCAAAATTGTTTGAAGTTTCTTACTTTCTGAAATATATAATATATAAAATGTTGATAGTGTTTGTATTATTTATAATATCATGTCACGCACAATCGAGTAGGCTATAATATAAGGTTGGTATATCAAGAGTAAGAAACTTAAAACAATTTTGAAAATATCATCTTCATCTGGTTGTTGTATCTACAGTATATAATGCAAATCTTTAGAAATGTAGTTAACTTCGGAAAACAATATTATTATTAGTATTATAATGTGAATAATATTGTGTGCGTAATTCGTCTTATATTCAACATTATACATATATGTTGATTTGTATTGCAACTTTAACCCTTGTCTAGCGGAGCCGGACTTAAGTCGGTCTAGAGAAGAAAGGACTATGTGGCGGGGCCCGCATTAAGTCGGTAGCAATTTTGAGCACATAATTGGCTCTGAGAGATAGACGAGCGGTGGGAGGGGCATAGGTTCACTCTGACCGCTCGGCACGCTCCCTTCGCCCCAACTAACCTCCCCTCCTCACTCACCCACACCCATTTCCTCGCTACGCAGGGAATTATGTAAGGAAATTACCTTATTTTATCTATTTTTTCTTTGTGTTGCACGATCGTTGCAAGAGAACCAGTGGTTGTAGAAGGATGGTTCTGGTGTCATTGGAAAGCTCAATTAACACCCTTTCAGGGATACATAATTGTATTACGCTCTGGCTCTTTTTTATGCATGAAAAAGAGCACGGAAAGAAGGTCGTTTAGGGTAAAACTACACGCTTGGCGGGTAGTAGAAGTTACTGACTACTTAATTTGTGTTTACAGGGGTAATATACAATATAATGTATACAGTATACTAGTTGTGGAGATATTGGTTGTTAATACAAAATATCCATAAGATACTGCTTGTTTACACAGATGTATAGAAAGGCAGCGTTGCCAATTTCTGCCAGGTGGGTCACCAAATTCTGCGCCACCCTGCGTGTTGATTACTTGAATCGTGATAGATAGAAACGCCTATGAATATTATATCTAGACATAGGCTAAGATATATTGCAATAATAGCAATATACTCAAAAGGGTCGATCTGTCTGTCAATGATACATTTTCTTAATTGGTGATCATTAGATGATTTTATTAGGTTAAAGCTAATCAGTGACAATCTAACAAACAATTAAGGTAGTTTGTATTTCACTATTCCTTAGAGGTATTTCCTACGCAAAATAAAATTGTCTAATGCTAGAGAGAAATTGTGGACAAATACTGTGTGTCAGCACAATTGAATGGGGTTATCGTTGTGTGTGTTCCCCTTCCTTATCCCTTAGTTGGATAGTAAATATTGCGTTTGTTTTACATTGTAATATGTATTAGTATGCTATGCACCTGATTTAGTAAAGTATAGTATTATTATTTCGTGTACATTGCTTACTTAGCTTAGACCTACACCTTAATGAAAACTGTTACCTTGATTATCGGTGTTGAAAATATAACACAATGCACTCAGAAGTATCTCATGTACTTCAATAATCTCTCTTAGTACAGTCGGTTTCGATAGTTAACCGACTAGGACGAATAAACTATATACTTTGTAAATTAAGAAGTTTACCGAGACAATCCGTACTTGTTTTCAGTCAAATTGTTCTGCTATTATTTCGTACGTAATATGTATGTTTTTTGTCCTTGGTAATTTCACTGCTTATCATCAAGGTTGTCACCGAACACTTGAAATCGTGTTTATGACTATTGACTTAAGTTTATCATTAATAACTATTTCCTGTACACAAATTGAAGTAATGAAAGTGATTAAGTTCACATTCATTAAATATTGAACAATATTGCCATATTATTGTATAAAATATTGGACCTAAACATACATTTTTGTAGATATAGTATTTACATAAAGAAACTCGTAGCAGTTTACGAACTTCGGTCAACAGCTGTAGTATAATATGAGGCTCGGTGTGATATCTCAGATCCACGTCTAAATATTTAATTGGCTAGATATGATTTACCTGTACCACTTACAAAAGTTCCAAGCTGCACAGAATATATTAAGAAGAACATGGAGATAAGATTTATTAGTCTCCCTTCCATTCGATTAGTTTTCTTAAATTGAATATCGAAATATAATAGGTAATAATTTGTTTAAACAAGATACAAATATTATATTAAATATTCCCGGAACTTATGAGCAATCATGCTACTAAGCTAATAATACATTATCAATTCATGCTACGATTAGGATGGGTAACTTGCAACAGAGTCATTATAGAGTCATTGCCTTTCCAACTGATTAAGATGATAGGACAACTCAACCAGAAGATCACTTCAGCTGGTACACATCGCCCAGTGACATTATTCATTACAGTTAAATTAGGTTATAGAGTTTTAGGTTGATAATTGTTTTTTGTTTTGTTTTTCTATGTGATTGAGGGAGGCAAAAGGCATAACTGCCTATAGCGAGTGCCTCCCCCATAGTTGAAAGAGTGACAGGGCCAAAATCAAGGGACATTCGAGCCAAAATGCCTGGACACACGGAGTTTGAAGCAATTTAAGTCATAGGAAGAGGGAAAGACTGATTCTGGGAGAGAGTTCCAGAGCTCAGCTGTTGAGTAGAAGAAAGTTTGAGAGTAACATTTCACTCTTGGGTTGGAGAGTTGCACAGAGTAGGGGTGGGATTGAGTTGCAAGACGGGTACCACGTGCCCTACGTAAAGGAGGTGGTATGCACTGGGATAGCTCTGAGGAACACTGATTATTATAGTAGCGATAGAATAGCGAGAGAGATGCAACATTGCGGCGGAGAGAGAGATTGCAGAGATTTGGTGAGTGGACGGGAGTTAATGATACGAAAGGCCTTCCTTTCAACTTTGTCTAGGAGAGCGGTGTGAGAGGAACCTCCCCACACATGTGAACAATACTCAATACAAGGGCGCACTATGCCCCTGTACAGAGCAAGAAGCTGTGCAGGGAAAAGAACCCCCTAAGGCGGTTGAGCACACCCAGCTTCTGGGAGGCTGCCTTAGCAAGACTGGTAATATGGTCCTTCCAAATGAGAGCAGAAGAAAAAGAGACACCAAGAATATTGAGAGAAGATAAAGGGTTGATTTTTGTATTGCTGAAGAATAAGGGATAGTCCGCTGGGAGATCCTGACGGGTAGATAGATGGAGAAATTGGGTTTTGGAAGCATTAAAGTTAACAAGGTTTTCTCTGCCCCAATTGGAAATAGTATTTAGATCAGAATTTAAGAGTTCTATAGCTTCATTACATTTGTCGTTTGTGGGATTGCTGGCTGGGGCGTTCTAAAAAACTAATGGAGTAGTGTAAGGTTGAGTCGTCTGCGTATGAATGGATGGGAATTAATGTACAGTTAAGGAGATCATTTATATAAATTAGAAAGAGAATAGGAGATAGGACAGAGCCCTGAGGAACACCGGAGTTTATAGGGTGAGGAAGTGAACAATGGCCGTCCACAACCGCGGCTATGGAACGGCCGGAAAGGAAATTAGAGACAAAGGCACAGATGGAGGGATAGAAACCGAAGGAGGGTAGTTTAGAAATTAAAGATTTATGCCAGACTCTATCGAAGGCTTTCGATATGTCTAGTGCAATAGAAAAGTCTCACCGAAGTCCCGAAAGGAGGATGACCAAGAGTTAGTAAGATATGAAAGAAGATCACCAGTAGAGCGACCCTTAAGGAAGCCATACTGGCGATCTGAGAGCAGATTATGAGAAGAGAAATGCTTAAGAAATTTGGAAGCAAGAATAGTTTCAAAAACTTTAGAAAGACAAGAGATAAGAGCAATTGGACGATAGTTGGAGGGTTGAGAGCGGTCACCCTTCTTTGGGACAGGTTGAATGTGAGCAAACTTCCAGCATGAAGGGAAGACGTTAGAGGATAGACAGAGACGAAAGAGTTTGCCTAGGCAGGGAGTCAGCACGGAAGCACGGTTTGTCATTGTTTGACAAGCACAGTATTGGTTAAAATGGTCTACTGCTTGAATTGTCCTGTCACTACTCTTGTATCGGTACCATATATATATTATCAATTATAGCGTTATCGAACATTTTTGTTGCAATATGTATACATATTTTATAGATATACAGATTATGAACAAGCAATTACCTGTCCTCATGCGGGGACCTCACACATACATAGGAATATAAAGGAAGGCAAGCAACAATAGACATAATGGTCCTTATTAGGCTTCTTGAAAACAAAATAAAAACAAATATAAACAAATATACAAATTAAACAAAAATGCCACATCCATCAACTGAAGGGCTTCAGGTCCAGAAGGACTGTGGTCAGAAATCAATATTATAGTACGTACTATGTGCGATACTGATGCAACGGTCACATTAATCAGGCACAAATGCAGTCAATCGGGGCTTCATGCCAAGATATTTGTCAAGGCAATATTTGAATGTCTGGATTGTATGGTACTCCACAACACTTCTAGGCAATTGCATGCATGTTGTCATGGCCTTTGATAATTTAAAAAACTTGGATTAGGTCCCCTCTTATTCTGCAGTTAGTCAAGGTAAACAGGTTTAACTTTTTTAGTCGTTTCTCATAGGGTTAATTTCTTAGTCGGGGGAATAATAATTTTAGTTACACTCCGTTGTACTCTCTCTAGTTTTTCAATGTCCTTTATATAGTATAGCGACCAAAACTGGACACAATATTCCAAATGAAGACGAACCAATGAATGATATAAAGTGTGCACAATGTTTTCGGATATATAATCAAAATATCTGCCAATGAAACCAATTTGTATTTGCTTTTTAACAACTTCAGCGACTTATTGGGCAGGCTTTAACCCCTGCAACCCCAGGATCGAGACATTACCGACAGCTATGTATGAAACGCTCGGACCCAGTGTCGTTACTGTATCAATGGCTATGCTCGCCCTTATTTACCCCTGTTATAGGGCTTGTAGAGGGTTAATATTCTTATTGAAATTACTTTAGGATACCGCGCAACAAAAGCAGTAGTTGACAACTCCCCAAATACGGCCGGGCGGGCGTGAGGAGTGGTGCGTCAGTAGACAATTTTACTCGCGAGAGACACACCATGTCCAACCTCCATAGCTCTCTCATCACACCATGAAGTGAGTGTTGAGGAGGCGATATCAATGGTTTATATTACCAGGATAGTGTTACAGACTCATCTGATGAAGATTCTGAGGAGGATTACCAGCCAACACTGGAGGAGATAGAGAAAATCCCATTGTTCCCAAACAAAAAATGCTCCAAATTGTTGCTCATGGCGTCCAGGCCAATGTCTCGTAGACTCATTTCTCCACCTTCCCCTCCCCAAACTGATGTGGCCTTGTGATTGCCACATTGTTTCAGGGACTACCACACCCTTGAACACTTACAAGCTGCCTATGCATTATCGTATAATATAAGTGACAGTGACACTCGCAGTACGATAATCGTAACAGAAATAATATGCGGTAACAGTGGAAGAGTGAAATCGAAAGTAGGCTAGTCCATGAGCTTAGCTGAGTGTCGTGGTGGCAGGCTGAGCATGCATTCATCTGTGAGCTTTGTTTTGGTAAGATAGGCATGATGGCCGCCCGTCACCATGGCAACCAGGATGCACTCAAGGCTTGATAAACACTGGACTTTACGCACTTTATAACACTCTACCAACACTCACAATGACTTTCAGTGATCGTTCTTGTTATTTTACGCATTGTGGAGGCACACATGTAGCCACAGAGAGTTGAGAGTCCTGCAGTGGTGGTAGACTGAGCATGCTTTCGTTTATTTTTTTGTTATGATCTGGGGACAAGATGGCCACCCGTCATTTTTGTATCCCTGGTGGTGGTGTGGACGACGTAGTTGCTGCAGTTGACGAAGTATCTAAGCTGGCCCCTGCTAATACAATGTACGTCATCCACGTTGGATCCAACGATGTACAGCGAACCCGGTCGGAAGATTTGCTTTTAAAGTACCAGCAGCTGATCAAGTCGTTTAAGGAGAAGTCATCAAGGATCATCGTCTCAGGAATCGTCCCCCGGCTTGGTGTAGAGAGCCGATTTTACAACATAGCCACCAGCACAAATCGTTGTCTAGCAAACCTCTGCAGGAAGGAAAACGTGGGATTCGTCGACACCTGGGACAATTTCTACTACGATGACTATTTGTTTTCGGACGATGGAGTTCATCTGAACCAGGTGGGAGCTGCACGTTTTGGGCGTCTTCTCAACGATGCGATGAAGGATTTTCGGAGAAGAAATCGACTCAGCACAGGACAACCAGGAAGGAGGACCGAAGACAGCGAGGGCGGCAACCTGCGAAGGAATTAAATGCTAATCTGTCAAGAACCGCGAATTTGGATAAAGCTCCACCAACACGACCCAAATTCAAAACCGCCAGGGATAACGACCGAGGACCGATGTCAACCATGAATGTAAATGTAGATCCGATCAGAACCAAAAATTTGATTAAAGAACGTTCTGTGAGTTCTAAAACCGCAACTTTAAAGGTTTTCTATGCAAACGCTCGTAGCATACGCAATACATTTTCAGATTTAGAGGAACAAGTGTTTACTGAAAATTATGATGTGATTTGTATAACAGAATCTTGGCTCAATACAGTAGATAGAGACTTTTTAGCAGAGTATTCACTTCCCGGTTATGTAATGTTTGAGAAAAGCCGAATAAATAAAAATGGAGGTGGCGTTTTATTTTATATCAAAGAAAGTCTTAACCCGACCCTCTTGTCAAAACCTCAAATTGTGAACGTCGACACATCTTTTGTGCTAATAAAGAATAATAAAGGTACAAAAATAATACTTGCATTAATATACAGACCTCCAGCTCAATCAGTGCAAACTGACCGAGAAATTTATGAACAAATTGCAGATGTAAGTAACTCACATGATACCGTATTTTTTGGCGACTTTAATTTACCTGTGACCAAGTGGGGCGATACTCTTCCTTCACACTCCGGACATGACTTGTATACGAACTTGCAAGAGAGTTCGCTTTATCAATTTGTTCGAACACCGACCCGTGGTAATAACGTTCTTGACATTGTACTTGCAACAAAAGAAGAATTAATAGAGAATTTGAATGTTGGTGATGAATTCAGTAACAGCGACCATCGTACGATAACTTTCACTTTAAACTTTACTAGTAACGAACCAAATAGTAGCATCGAAAAAGTCCCTAATTTCAAGAAAGCAAACTTTCATATACTTAGAGCTATGTTTAAAGAAACTGACTGGAGCTTTTTAATTATCAATAACGACAAAAATACATCTTGGGAATTATTCGAAACCACTTACCTAAAAGCAGTGCAAGACTGCATACCATCGAAAATACGGCGTCCAGGCCATACTAATAAGCCCAAATGGTGGAATAAAGATATTTCAAACTGCCTGCTTGCTAAAAAATTTGCTAATGATAGATTAAAATCCTCACAAAATGACGAAGAACGGGTGAAATTTGTAGAGCTACGACGCAAAGCCAAAAAGTTAATTAAGCAAAGTAAAAAGACCCTAGAGTTACATATTGCGAATCAAAGTAAAACAAACCCAAAATAATTCTATAGTTATATCAGAAAGAAAAAAGTAGTTACTTCAACTGTTGGACCGTTAGTCGATGAAAATGAAGAATACACCAAAGACGAAGTAGAAATGAGTAATGCCCTCAATACCTTCTTTGCATCAGTTTTTACAACAGAAGACCTCAGTGATATCCCTACACCATCGCCGATTCAGATTTATAATTCAGATGTTCTAAGTAATATCACCGTTACAGAGAGAGAAGTATTTAATTGTTTAGATAAACTCAAGGTAAATAAAACGCCTTGACCTGATACAATCTCGCCTAGAGTTCTAAAGGAAGCTAAGGATAAGCTCTCCAAACCACTGACATTACTATTCAATAAATCCTTGCAGTCTGGAACTATGCCTGATCAGTGGAAGATAGCCAACGTAACACCGATATTAAAAAAAGGCAGCAAATCCCTACCCAGTAACTATCGTCCAATTAGCTTAACCTCAGTTGTATGTAAAATGCTAGAAATGGTCATAAGAGACAGACTTGTAAATCACTTAGAGGAAAATAACATACTTAAAGATACTCAACACGGCTTTCGTAAAAAACGTTCCTGTTTAACAAACCTCTTAGACTTCTTCCACGATATCCTCAACCTCTACAATGAGAGTAAAGCTGTAGATATTATATACCTTGATTTTCAAAAGGCCTTTGACAAAGTTCCCCACAAACGTTTACTGCTAAAACTAAAAGCGCATGGAATAGAAGACGGTGTGTTGAAATGGATAGAAAATTGGCTCAGCGACAGAAAGCAAAGAGTAGTCATAAACGGTAAGGCATCTAAATGGACCAATATAAGTAGCGGGGTACCCCAGGGATCGGTACTAGGACCAATTCTCTTTCTAATTTACATCAACGACATAGATGAGGGTCTCACCTGTACAATCTCAAAATTTGCTGACGATACAAAAATTGCAAATAGCGTACTCTCAAAAGATCAAGTTGACGATATGCAACACAATCTAGATAAATTGTCACATTGGGCCCAAATTTGGCAAATGAGTTTCAATGCGGATAAATGTAAAGTACTACATATCGGATACCTAAATGAGAAAGCAAACTATTCGATGAATGGCACTCAGCTTAAGAATGTAAACAGAGAAACCGATCTGGGAGTAACAATATCGAGTAACCTAAAACCGAGTCAACAATGTTCAGAAGTTGTTAAGAAGGCAAACAAAATAATTGGCTTTATAGGCAGATCATTTGAGCATAAATCCAAAGACGTAAGCCTAACCCTTTACAATTCCTTAGTCCGCCCTCTTCTGGAATACTGCGTTCAATGCTGGTGCCCTTATTACCAAAAAGACATAAATAAGCTAGAACGAGTTCAACGTAGAGTTACCAAAATGATACCTAGCCTAAAGAACAAACCATACGAAGAGCGTCTTAGAGAATTAAATCTATTTCCTTTAACCCAGCGCAGATTAAGAGGTGACTTAATTCAAGTGTTCAAAATCATCAAAGGCATCGACAATATAAACTGTAGTAAGTACTTCACTATCGACCAATCTAATTACATGCGGGGAAACGGTTGCAAAATTATTGGTAAATCTTTTAACTCACACGAATCTAAGAATTTCTTCTTCAATCGAGTTGTCAACTTGTGGAATGGGCTTCCCCGAGACGTTATAGACTGCAGCACCGTTGATTCATTTAAATTCCGCCTAGACAAATATCTCGCATCAAACCCGCGGCTGACTGCGTTTGTAAATGAATAACTTTATTTTATCCTCCCCTCAGTTACTAACCCATATGTCCCCTACTAACTTCCTAGTCCTGCCACGTTAGTGGTAGGGCAGTAGTTCCCTTTCCAATGTTCCCTTACCCACTCTAAACCACTGTTTGGACACTTGATCCTCAGTGTTTTGGAGGACAAGCAGCCTAGAAGGGTCACTAGATATGTTGTTGCTTGATTTCCTTTGTACTCCTTTGTACTCCTTTGTCATCATGGCAACCAGGATGCTCACGAGGCTTGCCACTCACCACAATTACAACACTGTTTTTTTTTTTTTTTTTTTTTTTTTTTTTCTATGTGATTGAGGGAGGTACAAGGCATAACTGCCTATAGCGAGTGCCTCCCCCATAGTTGAAAGAGTGACAGGGCCAAAATCAAGGGACGTTCGAGCCAAAATGCCTGGACACACGGATTTTGAAGCAATTTAAGTCATAGGAAGAGGGAAAGACTGATTCTGGGAGAGAGTTCCAGAGCTCAGATGTTGAGTAGAAGAAAGTTTGAGTTTGAGAAAGTTTTGTACATACATTTACAATTACATTCAGTGACAGTTATTGTTATTTTACGCTTTGTGGAGGTACACATGATGCTCGGGTGGTGTAAATGAGTCTCACTCGAAAATTGGAGGCATCGTACATCAGCCACACTCACCCACCCAGTTGCCAGCTGCCAGCCCACGAATTTTGAAGAGGCACACGGCACACAGCGATGGTGGTGATCTGCCCCCCCTCAGGGCCCCCAGATGACCTCAGTGAGTGGTTTTATGCATGTATACCTTCATCACTAACCCATTTCAAGTATTTTCAGGAAAAAACATACTTTTCGAAATTTGGCTGGGTTCTTGGTGTTAATCAATAATAAATCAGGTGGGGTTCAAGGGGTTAAATTGTTTGTTATAGTTACTCCAAGATCCGTTTCTTTATTTTCGTTCCTTAGTTGAATTCTGTTAATCGAATAGTTTGCGCTTTCATTTTTACTGCCGATGTGGAGCACTTTGCATTTATATAATATTGAAATTCATCTGTCATGTCTGAGCCCAGTTTGATAGCATGTTTATATCATTCTGAATCTCTTGTTGTATGATGGTGAGTTTACTTTGTTTGTAATGTTTGTGTCATCGGCGAATTTGGAGATTCTGCATGATAGCCCATCATTAATATCATAAATATAAATAAGAAATATAATTGGACCGATAACTGAGCCTTCTGGTACACGGCTTGTAACATTTATCCAATTTGAGGCTTTGCAGGTAATTACTACTTGTTGCTTTCCCTGCTTAGCCAATCCTGAATTAATGAAGAACAAACCTTTCGATACCGGGAGCTTTAAGTTTTACTATCAGTCTGTTGTGAGGCACTTAGTCGAATGTTTTTTGAAAATCAATGTAGACAATGTCAACTGCTTTATCTTCGCCATAAACACTTCTATCTATCTATCTATTGCCGGACGACGTGATCCCCGAAGGGATGGCCACGAACGAAACAGCTTCATGCACCTCTGTTCCCAGTCAGTCAGCGCCCCTCCTCCGATCCAGCACCGCCTTCACTCATATACTTCTTAACCTAAGACGTGCGAATGGGGGGTATGAGACACCACACTCCTGTGCGCACGTATTTGAGCTGTTCCCATCACTAACATCATTATTTTACCATAAATAGCATTAATACTTATCCATATGCACCTATTAAAGGTTGATTATAAAGGTATTAACCTGTTACAACAATAAAACAAGTGGAAACAGCGTTTGGATGGTCAAAATCGGGGATATAGGCCGGGAGTTACATAATGTATGGCTGAGGCAACCTCCCTCCCCTCCACTTTTCCCCACGTCTGGAGAGAGACTGTCGATCGATACTCTCTCTCTCTCTCTTGCACTTGCTTGGTAACAGTGATGGCAATGCCCTGCTTGCAACTCGCTAATGTTAGCATGAAAATATACCACAGAATAAGGGAATAACAGGGAAAATAGGTGATAACTGAAGGAGGTGAGGAAAGTGGGGAAGGAGGGGAGGTGGAGGAGTGATATTTGGCATGGCCCAGGGGCAAAAAAAAATTGTTTTGGGGTATTTTAACCCTAGTCTAGCGGGTCCTCTGTGGCCGTTTTGGGCCTTTTCAGGCCATTCTGACTGCTATATCAACCATCAGTATGAAAGGAACTGTATTGCGCCAAAAACTAGGTGGAAATCGCTACACAATGACGCCACATACAGCTACGTAGCACTCGTGGAGCACTGACAGTGTTACCTCGAAGATGGAAGTTTAGCTGATTTTGCTACCTTGCTCACTTTTAGCGAACTATTGGTTACACTGTCATCCTCCCGCGCGGTGGGGGAACTGGAGTTAGTGTGGGCCGGGAGGCCACAGATGTCGGACGTATGGATCATTACTATCCCACCCATTTTCACTCGATTTCCACCCTTTTTTCACCCGTTTTTTGCCAGTTTTTTCAACTCGACTTATGTGGTGAGCCGCTTTTTAAGGGTTAAAGGGATTTTTTTCCCCCAGACTCTTAAGAGTCTTCCCGCAGTCGCCCGGGGAAACTCTTAAAATTCTTCCCGCAGCTCCTGGGTTAAGTCTATCCTTCCACCTCTCACTCATTCCACCTATCCCTCTCTGTCCTTCCACCTCACTCTCGTACACTCTGTTAGTCATTCTCTCGCTTCCCATACGTTCCACATGGCCGAACCATCTCAAGGTGTTTCTTTTCACACTTTCCAGTACATCTACATCCACACCACACCTCTCTCGCACTTCCTCATTTGTCTGTCTATCCCTCCATGTAACTCCGCACACACTTCTCAAGTAACTCATTTCCACCCCTATCACTCTTGATTTGAGTCTCTTCACCAACGTCTATGCTTTGCTCCCGTAAGTCAATTACGGGTTACCACACTGTCATGCAAGGACTTCTTTACTTCCATGCTGACCACCCTATTTCTTGTTACTTCTTTCAGCGTTCGTAGCCCTCTTCCCCTGCTGCACCCTATCCCGCACTTCTTCATCCATACTCCTATCTTTACTCAACACACTGCCCAAATACTTAAATGAGCTGACATTCTCCATAGCCTGACCGTTCAACCTCACCTCACACTCTGTGGCTGCACCCCTTTCAAAGACCATATACATTTAAGATATGTACAAATGCAAGGAGGTTTGTCAGACATGAGCGCTTATTTTGGAAACCATGTTGCGAGTCCTATTTAAGGTTGCTAATTTCTAAATGGCATACAATTTTATTTCAGACTATTGCTTCGAGCAGCTTGCATATAATAATATTGAGGTAAGTCATATTGGCCGATAGTTGCAAGGAAGGGCTTTATTTTCTGTTTTAATAATGGGCGTTACGTTACTATTTTCCATTCTTTGGAACCTTTATTGTTTTGTATTGATTTGTTAAATAGAAGGATTAGTGTTTTTGAGATTTCAGTTTGTATTTTATTAATTACTTTTGGCGAAAATTTGTTTGGTCCAGGGGATTAAAGTGACTTTAGTGTTGATATTGCATCGGAGGTGTCTGTGTTTGTAATTTCAATGTTGCATAGGGCATTGTAGTTGTGAATGTGAACTGACATAATATGAGGAACGGAGTTAACCCTTTCCTTGCGCATGACGTTCTGGAACGCATAGGCATTTTACAGCAATTTCCAGGCTATAAAAGCCTGTAAAACCCGTAGAGATCGAGTGTCAGTGGGCGGGAGCGTGAGGGACCTCCCTCCAGCCATCCGCCAGCCAGCCGCCAGCCAGCCGCTCACTGAGGGAGACTGTGGTCTCGCGCGGGTGTCTCACAACAGTATTGCCGAACGAGCGAGAGCTAATAATTAGCGAGTTCTCCCAAAAGTCTATGGCAACACTGCGGGTGAACCCCGCCACCTACGAAGCTCGTTCTGGTCTAATTTTTAAGCTATTTTCGCCTAGTTTTCGGCAGAATACAGTTAATTTAATGCAGATGCTTGATTAATCATTCAGGAGTGCCTGAATATGCCCTAAATATCGCATATATGTCCGCAGCGTAAGCGTTAATGTCTTCCTCAGTAAACACCGATGCAAAAAAGTTATTGAGAGTATTGCTCATTTGAGTTACATCATCAATCTGTTCCCCTTTTTCATCAACAGCGGGTCAATTGTCGAGGTAACTACTTTTGAACATCTGATAGCTATATAACTCTGTTGGATTTGACTTACTTAAATTCACAATATGTTTTTCATACCTTTTTTCTCCTCTGTTTAATTAATATATTTGCTTTATGACAAAGATTGGTGAAATGTTCACTAAGATTTTGACATTTGGTCTGGTAGAATGCTTCATGTGCGAGTTTCTTTGCTGCTAGACAATCTTTGATATCCTTGTTTCACCATTTACGTTTATTATTTCAATTTGAACTTCGGTTTTGGATTGGTATGCAAGATTTTACAGCATTATTTTATATGTTTGAGAATGTTTCCCAAATGTTATCTACTGTACTCTATATCTGTTACCTAATTTACGAATTTGCAATTGGTAGAATTGCAGATGTTTTTCAGCTTGCAAAAGTCAGCCTTTCTGAAATTTAATACTTTCTCCTGGCTTTCGTTTGGTTTGACGCTATCGATGTTAATGTTGAAGGTTTCTGAGCGGGGATCACTCGAACTAAATTCTTTGCCTACCACGACTTGGTTTACTAAATCATCTTTCGTTGTGAGGACGAAATATTGAATATTGTTGCCACACATGGGGAAGTTGACAAACTGATTTAGTGAACTTTCCAGTACAATTGAATAGAGATCTTGTCCTGCGTGTGAGGTAATGGGTTTGCCCCATTTAGGCATTGGTAAATTAATATCACCAAGAATTACCGCATTTTGATTATTACTTGTCTCTACTATTAGGGTTGTACAATTCCGAATCGATAATTGGTGGTTGTGCTAGGGGCCGGTAAATTAGTTCCAAGGTTACCTTGTTGTGTGATTTATTTTTGAATTTATATAAATTGCATCAATATGATTTACTGTCTGAATGGAGGCAAGTACTGGATTAAGACTTTCTTTTACGTATAGTAAATCACCATCTACATTGTTGTCTTTTTCTACTACATTCGAACATATTATAGCCTGTCAGTGAATATTGCTAAGAAATCTCTATTGTTTATGTTGAGCCATTGTTCCTTGAATTTGGCTATATCATTATTTTGGCTTTGGGTGAGTCACTCGTTACAGGCAACCTGCCTGTTGTCTCCTTCACACAACTAGGGAAAAAAACAAAATTTATTCCCATAATATCGTGAGTTTCAGTAGGCCTATATGCAATTTCTTCCAAGTCTGATAATATGTTTCAGATACTGTTATAAGTAAAATATACTTTAATTGGGTTTGGTTTTCTGTGGGTCTGCTTTGATGATGAGGGTGATTAACTTTCAATTAGGATGACCCTTTCGATGTTTTTTTCTATGTGAGTGAGAGAGACAAAAGGCAGAACTGCCTGTGACGTGTGCCTCTACCAGAGTTGAAAGAGTAACAGAGCCAATATCAAGACACGTTCGAGCCAAAATGCCTGGACACACAGAGTTTGAAGCAATTTAAGTTATAGGATAAGGGAAAGACTGATTCTGGGAGAGAGTTCCAGAGCCTTGCTGTTGAATAGAAGAAAGATTGAGAATAACGTTGCACACTTGGGTTGGCGAGTTGAACAGTAGGGGTGGGATCGTGTTGCAAGACGGTTGCAACGTGCTCTACGAAGAGGGGGTGGTATACACTGAGAGAGCTCAGAGGAACACTGATTTTGTAATAGCGGTAGAATAGTGAGTGAGATGCAACATTGCGGCGAAGAGAGTGAGATTGCAGAGAATGGGTGAGTTAACGTGAGTTAATGAGACGGAAGGCTTTCTTTTCTACTTTGTCTAGAAGTGCTGTGTGAGGGGATCCTTCCCACAAGTGTGAACAATTCTCAATACATGGACGCACTGTGCCCCTGTACAGAGGAAGAAGCTGCACAGGGGAAAAGAACACCCAGAGGCGGTTGAGCACACGCAGCATCTGGGAGGCTGTTTTAGCAAGAGTGGTAATATGATCTTTCCAAGAGAGATCAGCAGAAAAAGGGACATCGATAGTATTAAGAGAAGATGAAGGGATAATTTGTATGTTGTTGAAGAGTAAGTCACAGTTTTCTGGAAGGGGGCGACGACTAAACAGATGGAGACATTGAGTTTTGGAAGCATTGAAAGTAACAAGGTTTTCTCTGCACCAATTAGATACAGTAGAGAGATCAGAAGATAGGTGCTTTATGGCCTCCATACGTAGGTTTGGAGTTCCTATACTGTGAATGATGTTGTGGAAGGCTAGTTGAATAGTGTAATATAGAGTCGTCAGCATATCAGTGAATAGGGGTGGAGGTGCAGTTGAGAAGGTCATTAATGAATAATAAGAAGAGAATTGGAGGAGGAACACCGAAGTTAATAGGTTGAGGAAGGGAATGGTGGCCGTCCACAACCGCAGCTATGGAATGGCTGGAAAGGAAATTATTAATGAAGGCACAGATGTAGGGATAGAAATCGAAGGAGAGTAGTTTGGAAATAAGGGATTTGTGCCAAACTCTATCGAAGGCTTTCAATATGCCTAGCACAATAGAAAAAATCTCACTGAAGTCCCGAATGGAGGATGACCAGGAATTAGTAAGATAAGAAAGAAGATCACAAATAGAGTGGCCCTTAAGGAAGCCATGCTGGGGGTCTGAGAGTAGGTTATTGGAAGGTAATTGTTTAAGAAATTTTTGATGTAAGAATAGTTTCAAAAACTTTAGAGATGCAAGCAATGAGAGCAATTGGACGATAGTTGGAGGGTTGAGAGCGGTCACCCTTCTTTGGGACAGGTTGAATGAGAGCGAACTTCGAGCAAGAAGAGAAGACGTTAGAGGAGAAACAGAGATGGAAGACTTTCTCCCTGAGATTGTCCCTGAACAACTTTTATATATTTTTTTTGGCAAAAATTATGGTTGAGTAGCCTGCCGAGACAAGCGGCTCCCACAGGATTTAAGTGTAGGCCGTCTCTAGCAAGCAGATGAGGCTGCCTGTAATAATGATCTCATAAATTCATTAACCAAATCCCTTCGCGAAGGCAAAGTGACCGGAGACAACTCTTTAGGCTGAAGGCCATGTAGTAGAAGTCATCTTCAGCTTCCATTTTATGGAAAACACCTGAAAGAATAATATTATTAATGCTGGTTTTATGCTGCTGGATCAGATTGCGTTATTTTGCCAGCATCTCCTCCGATCTAGTCTTTTGAAGTAGATCATTAGCACCTGCATGGATCACAAACAGGGTATTTTCAATAGCACCAGCAGCGATATCATCTTTGGTTGCTGTCATGTCTTTCATTCTACGACATGGCATACAATAACGTTTTGTTTCTTGGAGCTGTGCCGCAGAACTCTATCAGTTGATTAAGTTGACATAATAACTTAGAGATATTCTGAGATGTCAGTGAAGTAACTATCAATGTAATTCGTGTAGGTGTAGATAAGAGCTTATTAAGCATTAAGCATAAGGAGAAGCTTATTCAGAGACCTCTGTTGATATGAGAGAGAGTAGGTTACTGATGAATAACAGAGATGAAGTAGGTTTAGTCATACAGACTTGATAATTATTTAATCGAATAATCGTCATATCATTATAATATGAGTTTATACAAATATGTTACTTCGATTTTGATCAAAAATGTGTTTGTTAGGGTTATTATCAAAGTGATTCGGTGTTCGTGAAGAGAAATCTGAATAAAATACATAATAAGTTAATATCCTATTATATTTTGTTGTGGTTTGAGGTAAATGTAGGTCTGCGATACGGTCGTGTAATGTCACCGTGGTTGTGTATTGTATATATGGATGGTGTGATGAGGAAGGTAAAAATGGGGAGAGGATTAGGTTTAGTAGGAATGAACGTTAGCGATTGGGAGTTGAATCAGTTGCAGTTTGCTGATGACACAGCACTGGTGGCGGACTCTGAGGAAAAGCTGCACCGAGTAGTAAAAGAGTTTGGCGTGGTATGCGGGAGGAGGTAGCTGAGGGTGAATGTCAATAAAAGTAAAGTGTTGGTGTGTAATAGAGATACTCGTAGGGTAAATCTAAGTGTACGACTGAGTGGAGATATACTGGAACAAGTGGAGTATATTATCTATCTAGGAGAAGGGATAAGCAGGGATAAGTGTGAGAATGGAGGTAAGACAGAGAGTGTGTGAGGGAAGGACAGTTTTCGGAGCAACAGGAAGAATGTGGAAGGTAAGACATCTCGTAATGAAATCTAAAAGTGAAATGTATCAAGGGATAGTTATACCAACAGTGATGTATTGGGCTGAGGCATGGGGTCTGAATGTACAAGAGCAAAGAAGGTTAGATGTGATGGAGATAAGCTACATGAGGAGTATGTGTGGAGTAAGGCGTAGAGACAGAATGAGGAATGAAGAGGTACGTAGGAGAGTGGGACAACAGGAACCCTTATTGGCCGGAGTGGAAAGAATGGTGCTATGAAGGTATGGACATGCTGAATGAATGGGTGATGGAAGGCTTGCAAAGACAATTACGTTCAACAATTTGTTGAGTGCTCCCTCCATCTCTCGACTCTCTTTTGCTTCTCTGCTAGCATCTGCCAAATCTTATCTTTCACACCCTTACTACTCCCCTTGTTACCCTCCCCAACTTTCTTGACCTCTCTCCAGAACAGTTTATTACACTCTCTCCTCTTTACACTTAAATTCCTTCCATACATACAAACATGCATACATACAATATTTTATTGTATTACAAATAAGGACACTTACATTGTTGACTGACTACTTACCAATATATGACTAACCAACATACACAAGCAGCCATTATTTATGCGTTACACAGTAGTGTTTGCAAATAGTCGTTGGTAACCTTTGTGTAACATATGAATAATGCCTGATTGTGTTTTAGTTAGTCACTGGTAAGCAGTTTCTATTTTTTTAGTGTAAATAATTGTTTTACATAACTATGATTTTATAGGTATAGACATTTAATTTACCTATTACAATGTAAAACTTGCAAAATAAACAAACTAAAACGTATACAAACACAGTAAAAAGAAAAAAAAAAGAAAAATCGCTATGTGGAAACAACGCTTAAGAAAAATAATAATTTATAAATAAAAGAACACAATCCACCACATAGGGTATACAATTGTACATTACTACATGCGCAAGTTAGTCTGTTTCCCAAGCAAACTAATCGCACACATAACAACGCACAGTCGTCACGTTCAAGGAATTAGTCAATTTGGGAAGTCTGGGACGTTCTGGTAAATTTTACTAAACTCTGCATTAATAAAGAAACTACATTAAGTGTCAAAATGTTCTATTAAAATTAAATTTGCAACTTGACAAGATAATAACAATAGTACAAAATACAAATATCACTCACTAACGAAAGTGCTATCGGGTAGGTACCTGTAAGCATAGCATGCTTCAAGTGACCCCTAACAATTACTACCCTACTAATAACCTACATTTATTGTACAAATAAACTAAGGAAATCGCAAAAGCAAGCAATTGATCCTATCGACAATAAATAGATACAGTATAATAAATAACAATATTTGAAAATATGAAGAAGGCACAATAGATTTAAACAAAAGAGTACTCTTTTAACAAAACAATTAATTATAAAGAATACTAATAATAACGATAGAAACATTTAAATATTAATACATACAGACAAAAAGTAAGCAGAGGTTATAATAGAAACTTCAAGTTAATAATCCTTGATTAAAATTCATTCTGTCTTGAATCCTGGCAGTTTGAAATTCCCGGATTCACGACAACGCGGTTCCATTTTGTTTATATTGCCTTTCTGTATTTATGGATAAATATTTTGGATGTTACACAAATTATATCCTGTTAATTTTCCTCTTATTTATTTATCCCGGGGGGACACTATAAACCTTTAATTATATTTTATGTTGTGAAGTCAGAGGGAAACTTGAACACTCTTCACACAGTTCTCCCGCCATCAACAACCACCTTACCCAGTGCTTCAGCTCCATACCTCCACTTGATTTAACCTTATTAACCGCTTGTTCGACACACACCCTCATAACAGCTAAGTCTTATTAATACTAGAAATACTTTGTAGATATTATAGGGACTGTCATATAGCCTTCAGCACATACCAACCAAGTAAGTTTACCGGCCACCCGAATAGCGGCGTACCATATTCTAAATTTCTTTCAGGTTAATATTTGATATTCTTATATCTGTTTGTCCTCTACCCCCTTGGTATTATAAACAAGATATTGTCATTATAATGCTTATTATTTACGTATTATAAATATTTAAATATTCATTGTCATAGAATGACCTGTGTTCAGTTAATTTCATAAAACTGCGATTTCGAAAAAAATCCTTAACTAAACTATTGGTGATTTATTAAGAAAGACAAATTATTATTTAACACATTTGTAATGTGTATTGATGATCGAGTTATACTACGATATTGGATTTTAACCAATATGTATATTTTTTGGCTGATCACCTCTCTATTGTGGGTTTGTTTTTAAATTTCAAGTGTTGTATTAAGTCACATTTCCTTAACTTGCGGCGACCGTCATATGACGGGAGAGAGAAAATAGGCCTATACTGCAGCGCCCGTCATATGACGGGCGCCATTATGAGCGCTGAGAGAGTCGCCACGGATTGGAGGGAGCCTAGCGGGGCACTAACCGCTCGCCACAGTGTGCGGGCGCAGACTGAGGCCAGAGATATGGCTCTCTCACTCATGTGCAGTGTCTCGCACATCAAAAACAGCAAAAATTGCCCCTATTTTTCCGATTTTGGCCTTCGGTTGCACGATTGTACCAAGATAACCAGATGTTGTACAGGGATGATTCAGGCGTCATTGGATAACTTTATCATTGTACTTTCACGGATATATTGTTGTATTACACTCTGGTTTTTGCTTATGCATGAACGAGAGCATAGAATGAAGGTAATTTTTGGCAAATATGAACGCCTGGCACTACAGTGGTGTAAACAAAACAGCACGCAATAATTGAGCTAGTACACAGTTACTTTATGCAATGCAGGATTTAGCAATGTATTTGTAAATAGCTAGTTTATTATTTATTGGATGAGTCTTGATTACATTACATTTCACTAAAGGTTTCTAGTTAAATACTCTTAGTTTGAAGTAAATCCAAATAAGTCCTCAAATAGTTAGTACTTTAATCATTGTTTCTAGTTTGCAAACGTTTTCATTGACTAACATTATTGAATAATTACGTTGGATATAGTAATCCTACATATAGTAATTCCGAGGAACTTGCTTCAATTGTGCCGCCTCTCCACATCTTTCCCCGTAGAACTAGGGCAGCTGAGAGCGCCCATGAATTTACACTTTCTCCTCCACAATGCAGAACTTCTGCTTATCAGAATTCATTTATCCCCAGAGCTACTACTCTTTGGAATTCACTTCCCTCGAATTGCTTTCCACAAACTTACAATCAACAAATGTTTAAATCCAGTTGTTACAAACATTTTATGAATGGAGGATGCCTTTAGGCACATGGACCTTTTTGTTTTATCTGTGTTTTTCCTTCCTCCATTCATTGTCTCTTAAAAAAAAAAAAAAAAAAAAATATTAATAGATTAAAATGTAAGTGTATTATCGTTCTTTTAGGATTGATGTACGTACAGTCGGTCACCTTTCCGACTGGGCCACCTAATGGTAATTTCGCTGGGAGTCTTTCGCTCTGATACTAGTAAGATCGCTCACTCCCCCCACCCTGAATCTGTTGCATATTATGTCCCATAGATGGCGTAGTTAGAGTTGCTGGGAAGGAGAGGGAGGGGCTATAGGGAGTAAGGGGGGGGGGGGGGATATTATCGTGTAGGAAAGGTTGGAAGTGTGTAGGGTGGGGATGTTAAGTGAATTATTTCACCAGGTTTATGGTTACCGTTTTGTCTCATGATATTAATTACAATTATTGAACAGCTATTTTTAGTGACATCTACCTTTAAGAAATATTAGAATATGTATTATTAATTTTTGCAATCATTGCTACAGTTCCGTTCTCCGCTTAAGCTGTTGCTTAACCCACTGTTCTAAACACGTGTTAGATAATATATATATGGAGAGTTTAAGTCTAATGTTAATAACGTTAATATTAGCACACCCATATGTATAATTTATCTTTATATATCAAAATTATGTTTCATGTATAGATGACTGTCAACATGGTTTCCATGCAAACGAGAGCTTGTTGGTAATTCGGGAATATAATCACAGTAAATTTCACACTACCATTAACACCAAAAGTCGAACACAATATTCTCAACAATGTTATACAAAACAAACAAACAAACAAATAAAAATAGTTTAATAGCCCTTTGTACAATTTGATCATGGTCGATTTACATATTAATCTTATTTGATATACAGTATTTTACTATCATTTAACTATTTACAAAGCATTTTACAAACATTTACTGGCCATGAACTTTTGTTTATTTGGCCTATGCCTATTAACTCAAGATAATCGTATTCCGAAAGTAAATTAGTTGATGAACTACCGTAGGTATTATTATGTTACCTCCACCAACCGACTTTACCCTAAACTCAATTAATGAAATCAACAAATACATGTGCCAGTCCAGTGATTCGAACCTAGGATGCTCACACCGATATTCAGTGCATTTATCCATTGCGCTATGAAGACAAATGTCTATGTATTCTATGCCATCCAGGAAAATTGGTATGTCAAAAATTAAAGTGAAGCTGGCAACCGTATTTTATGATCGATTGTATTAACGATCTATTGCACAGCTAGATAAGGACTGAAATACTCTGCATCATCAAACTTCCATTACCTCACTGTAGACGTTTATGCTATTTTGACCTCTATTGTCTCATGACAGAAAGTTGAAAATGGTTTGCTTCAATTCCTCGCCAACATAACACCTCTGAAAATGCCACACTTACAGCTGTTCAGGCATGCCAACATGTGTCACGATATCAATATACACCCTCTATCTTTACTGTCCTTAACAATATAATGGTTTTGACCCACCTGCGTTATCTTTTAATGCTAACAAATAACAGGTGCTTGATGTGCTTCCTGTGAAGTTGTTTTGATTAGAAACATGTGCAGCATATTACTGTTGGTATGCCTGGAGACAATATATACTCGTGACTTGCATTGGAAACCATTATTATAGTTATACTAATTAAAATACAAAGGATTACTGTGCTAATTTGATTTGACCATTAATATACGAAAAATATCATTGTAGAGAACAATGTGTTTGTAGACGTTTACTTTTGGTGTAATGGTAGTTTGACCTTTACCGTGGTTATATTGCCAAATTACCAACAAGCTCTCGTTTCCATGGAAACCATGTTGACAGTCATCTATACATGAAACATAATATTGATATATAAAGATAAATTATACATATGGGTGTGCTAATATTAACGTTATTAACATTAGACTTAAGCTCTCCATATATATTATCTTACACGTGTTTAGAACAGTGGGTTAAGAAAAAGTTTAAGCGGAGAACGGAACAGCAGCAATGATAATATAGGAGTTTTGGTTTGCATTAGTAATGTCTATGATTCATTACAATGAATATATTGTTATTTAGACTTGTCCAATGCATGGGTGAATACATGAGAAATCATTGGATCATATCAGTCCCTTCCAGTGAGTGCCAGGCACCCGCCTTGCAACACAGTCCCACTCCTATTCTGTCCAGCTCTCAAAGCCAAGAATTGGCATTCTCAGTCTTTCTTCTACTCAACAGGTAAACTCTGGAACTTCTCCCTTACTCAATTTTTCATTAATTTTATCCTATGACTTAAGTTATTTTAAACTTTGTGTGTCCTGGCATTTCTTTTACCCTTGAATTTGGCTCTGTCACTCTTTTGGCTTTTGGGGAGACACTCGTTACAGGCAACCTGCCTTTTGTCTCCCTCATACACATAGACAAACAATGTAAAGCGTACGGCATTTGTTAAATGCCATGTTGCTTAATATTCTGTATATACAGTGTAATGTATAATTGTTAAATATAGAACTTGAATAAATACTATATTCAAAGAAATATACCTTAAAGACTTTATATTTATGTTCTTACAGCATATACTTATATGTATATATTTCTGAACTATAATTACTACACTATAACACGCCACAAGCATATGCAAACAAACAGGCATGCACACACGCACGCATATGCAAACGCACATAATGGTTATTATTATTTCCACCCACTATTACATGAGGTGTCACGAAATATATGATTATGATATATACCTCAATTGTGTAGCATACATTTAGTCCTGTTGCTAAATAATGACTTTGCTAAGTGTTCAATGTTGCAACCGAAAATAAGTATCTATAAAAAACATAATTATTCACTCCGATAATGCTTATTGAGGCACACAGTATTATGAGTGTGTGTGTGTGTGTGTGTGTGTGTGTGTGTGTGTGTGTGTGATTACCGATTATGCCGAGAGTAATGCTTAGTTGACGTAGTTTGCGTTTCCGAGGTTAGATGGGTGATGGTCGACCAATGACTATCACTGTTGTCAATGGCATGAGAATATGTTATTAGTTGCCTGAGATTGCACTGCATATTAAAGAAAAGAATATACTGTATTAGTTTAAAGAAATAGTACATTTTAAAAAATAACAAATGTAAGGTAGCTTTCTGAAGTCATAAGAGTTGGCGAAAATCTATACTATATCATCAATTATGGCATACTTATCCCACGACTTATGTGACACCAAATGATAATATGGATTTTAAACAGGTTATAAAATTATATAGGCCAATTGTAGATGCAAGTTATCAAATATGACAACATTCGATGGCGGGTCACGCAAGTATAATGTGTCTAACACAGAACAAAAACAATGCCTTATATGATGATAATGACGTTATATGTGGACTTAATTTACTCCATATCATTATATGTGTATCTGCCCTTTTGCAACCATATTTACAAGCAGCCTAGTAAGGATCAGTAGATATGTTGTTGCTTGTGTTCCTTTTTACTTATTTGTTAAATGTGACATGTTGGGTAGACTTACACAAACATAGGAAGAATGAGATTCTTGAGTTTTAAAGTGTCGGAACCGTTTAAATGCTTCCTCCTTATTGCGGACAGCAGTAGAGAGAAAGAAAATGTAATGTATGCCTCCATGCCCGATAGGATTGCCTCGGTAATGCGTTCAGCACTCTCCTCGGGTCCTCGGCCACAGAAGCAAAATTAATTCCATGGGAAATCAAAGAAGTACTGCCGGAGAGCCTCCCAGTCGTCAGCGCCAAAGTGCCACAAGCGCCGCCTGCTAAGAGGATCAGGTGGCCGTACTGGAGAGATAGGACAGATGACAGAGATAAGTTTATGGTCGGAGGAGCCCAAAGGAGAGAAAAGATCGACAGTATAAGAAGAAGGGTTAGAAGTTAGAAACAAGTCAAGAATGTTGGGCCGATCTCCGAGGCTTGCTGAACCAACTGCTCTAGGTCATTTAGGATAGAAAAGACGTACGCTTGTTCACCAAGTTAGTCAGTAGAATTAGAGGAGAGCCATTGGTGGTGATGAACGTTGAAATCTCCTAAAATGGAGATTCAGAGAAAGGAGAAGTGGTTAGAATGTTTTCCACTTTAGAGTTTAGATAATCAAACAATTTGGGAAAGTCGGTAGAGTTAGGGGAAAGACAGGTATCACATAAATATTTAATATGAAAATGATAGGAAAGTTTGAGCCATAAAGTTGAGAATTCAGAGGAGCCAAAATCGGAAATACGAAAGCCTTTGGCTTTGAAACTAGGATAGAGAAAGTAGGAGGATACAGAGAAGGGGCTGCTGGCAGTTGCTTCAGACACCTGAGTTTCACACCCACTAAATAGGTCCGCCTTGGCTGGGATCGAAACAAGGTCAAGCAGATTCACACGTGAGCATGCTTGCCACTCGACCGCTGTGGCTCCAGTGCTGAATGAAATTATCAAACACTAGCCTCAATAAAATGTATGATTGTAGCCAAAACAGTAAAGGGGAAACACGGTCGGGAGGTTCATGGTCGATTCATGAGCTATCAACACGGATATTATATTCGATTGTTGTTACAGGAATGAATGGAAGAAGTTTGTTAGGAAGAACATATGAAGGTATTTGTAACCTTTTAATTGACAAACCTGGAAGGTCATCATCCCTGATGTTGTGTAGACTTTGTTGTGGAAGTGTATATCATCTGAGGTGAAGTAAATGATATTGAGGCCTGGTGAATGTTGTTCCGATTGTTAGAATACTTTCTTTGGCAGGTATTTATTGTATTCATTTTCTCCCGGTCATCATTGTTCCCTTTCTAATGTCCCTTGCTAACCCTCCCCATCTATTTAACGGGAATGAAGGGTTAGCTATTGACTGTTTTACTGCCTGTTACACTTTCTGTGGTAGCATTAGCATGACCAGGTGGTGTCTGTTATATACTAATGACTATACTGTTTCAGCGACCAGGTAGATGTCAATAGTTCCAGCTGATTGACTTGTGCGACCGTGATTATTTAAACCTTTAAGAATTAATAATTACTAAAAGACGAGACATTGAAAAAAGTCGCATTAGCTAATCAGCTAGACTTATTGACATCTACCTATGGATTTCAAAGGCACCGTCACACTGTTTATCGCAAATATCTCCCAAATGAATTGTTGTATCAGTATGGTATTTCAGCACAAAGCCTGTTACACCCCGACCTAATTTATAGATAATATATTACATTGCCATAAGTGTTTAGTCAGAAGTTTACTGAAGAATATTAAGTCTAATCCAGTCATCGCCTCTAGGGTCTTGTACACATTCAGGCGAGTGTGGGGTACTGTCTAACCCCTCCAACCCCCCTACCAACCCCCAGACCATTACCCCAGTGCCTAGTTCACCCTCTCCCCGTCTCCCTCATTACTCCCACTCACCCTCCCTCTTTCAAAGCTGTAGTATACGGTTTATGTTATCGTGAATACTTAGGTTATTGTGATTACGTACATTAAATACTATATAATTATGTATTTATGTTACAAACATTTTATGAATGGAGGATGCCTTTAGGCACATGGACTTTTTGTTTTATCTGTGTTTTTCCTTCCTCCGTTCATAGTCTCTTAAACAAAAAAAAAAATTGTTTTTAAGTATCATACTTTGCTATTATTCATACAGTTACTGCTATGTCTGGGCATGGAAACGAGAAGTGGGGCGAACGAGCATGAAAGCAAGGCATAATCACCTTGGTAATGGCTGTTTTTCCGTATGTGTGTATTAGGAGGCCAATGCATGCAGGCATGTGTAGTAAACCAAATAAACGGAATCGTATGTTATTACGTGTGTTTTGAACCGTGTCATGATATGTAAAGTGTACCTTTATTGAATACATTCCGCCACCTGTAATTGCCCCCCCCCCCCCCCCCTCGTCACTTTCTGACGAGAGCCCACCCCAACCCCCACAACAGGTGAGGTTTCCGAGGCTATGACTGTAGCAATGACAGGTGAATATTTATTGAGGCGCGAGGCACGACCACTAACAACGATGTCCAGCATGTTGCTCCATTGCCCCCGTGGCTGCAGGACAGCATTTGTCCTTCGCCTTGCCACCTTGTACAACAGGGAGATGACCCGCGGTAGAACATTCATACGTTTGAATAGGTAAGTAGATGGCTTTGACTATATTTATAGTATCTACGTTGTATTTCAGCTGTTTTGGCAAAATAAGCGTTCTCACTGTGCTTTCGACCAGTATTTGTGCCGTAGGAACCATGGTTTTAACAGTAACAATCACAATCACCAATCAGCTGGAACTATTGCCATATACTGTTAGAGGACTACAATTTTGCTACAGCATTCTGAAGAGAAGTCCGGCTTCGCCGGAGAAATGTTCCTACCAAAAAATCTACAAATTTCGCCTGCTGTCTAAAAAAACTCAAATATGCTGGCTCGCTATCGCTCGCCAGCTAAAAATTGACACCTGGATAGGAGTAGACGTTTAAAAACAAACGGCTGAATGGTCCCGAATGGATATAATCCTGCCAAATGGCATCCCTGGATCCATACATAAATTCCAATGCTTTATCATGACAGAGATATTGAGTGTTGCAAATTATATTCAGTCAGTCAGTAGCCTTCCCATATTTCCATATTTGACCAAGTAATGTGAAATTTCTGTTAAAATGACAATCCTGGAAGGACTTATCCCAGATACTGTATTAGTATCTGGGGTGAATCCATTTTTTCTGGGGAACATAAGAACATAAGAACATAAGCAAATGGGAGTCTGCAGAAAGCCGATTGGCCTAAGCAAGGCAGATCCCTGTCCCACACAACCCCAATTACAAAGCCCAATTATAGGCTCAACACTCTAATACCCTGAGGATCATCTTACCAAAACGGTTAGAGATTAACGCAGGATTACGGGGGTCTGCAGAGCGCTGATTGGCCCAACCCTGCTGATCCCCCTTCACACCCAACCCTTCTCGTCCATATGCTTATCCAATTTTTTCTTAAAGCTCCCTATCGTTTTTAATCCCACTATAGCACTTGGTAGTCCATTCCACCCATCTACAACTCTGTTACCAAACCAATATTTGCCTATATCTTTTCTGAAACGAAATTTATCTAATTTGAAACCATTGGTACGAGTTCTTTCGCTATCACTGAGCTTTAGTACATTTGTCATGTCCCCTTTGTTAATCCCACTAACCCACTTGAACACCTCTATCATATCCCCTCTAACTCTGCGTCTCTCTAACGAATGTAAGCCTAATTTCTTCAACCTTTCTTTATACGGAAGATTTCTAATATTATGGATCATTTTTGTCATTCTACGTTGTACTCTCTCCAATGAATCTATGTCCATTCTGTAATATAGTACAGACAAAAATATAGGACACCAAAATTGGACAGCATAATCCATATGGGGTCTCACTAATGACAAGTAAAGTTTTAAGATAACATCAGCAGTTCTGTTACTCACACTCCTTGAGATGAACCCGATAATCCTGTTTGCCTTGTTTCGAACGCTTATACACTGTTGTCTAGGCTTCAAATCATTGCTAACAAACACACCTAGATCTTTCTCACAATTCGAGTTTTCTAATTCAACATTAGCTAGTTTATATTTAACATTTGTATGCATCTTCCCTATCTTTAATACCTTGCATTTGTCAATGTTAAACTTCATCTGCCAATTTACTGACCATTCGTGTAAGGTATCTAGATCCCTTTGGAGGCACTCTATATCTCTATCGGAATCAATTGTTCTCCCCATTTTGGTATCGTCTGCAAATTTACTTATCCTACTAGTTATACCTAAATCAAGGTCATTTATGTATATAACAAACAACAGAGGACCTAATACAGATCCCTGGGGGACACCACTTTTGACTGCTCCCCATTCTGACTTCGTACCATTTATGCTGACTCTCTGCTTCCTACCAATTAGCCATGACCTACTCCATCCCAACAACGCCCCACCTATTCCATGCGCCTCAACCTTTTTCATCAATCTCTCATGGGGGACTCTGTCGAAAGTTTTACTGAAATCTAAATATATTATATCATATGACTTGTCATTATCTACTGCTTCATATACCTCTGAGAAAAAACTAAGCAAATTAGTAAGGCAAGAACGTCCCTGAGTGAATCCATGCTGAGAAGAATTTATTAAATTAAATGTATCTAAGTGGTTTCTAATTTTACTAGCAATAATTGACTCTAGTAGCTTTCCTATGATTGATGTAAGACTAATGGGACGGTAATTGGATGCTATTGATTTGTCACCTTTTTTGAAGATCGGAACTACGTTTGCAAGCTTCCAAGCTTCTGGAACTATACCTGTCTCCAATGACTTGTTAAATAAAAATGTTAATGGGTAACTTAACTCATCCCTACATTCTTTTAATACTCTAGCATATACCTCATCAGGACCAGGCGATTTATGAGGTTTCAGTCTGTCAATTTCCTTAAGCACATCATTTCTACTTATAGTAACCGTACTTAACCTATTTTCTATACTATCGCTATATACCTTACGGACTTCTGGAAACTGTGCCAAATTTTCATTAGTGAAAACGGAAAGAAATTGACTATTTAATGTACTGCACATTTCTAAATCATTTTCTGTCATTTCTCCTATCGAAGTTTTAAGGGGACCAATTACATCTCTAACCTTGGATTTATATAGTTGGTAAAAAGCTTTAGGATTATTTTTTTGAGTCATTGGCACCGTTAATTTCATAATTTCTTTTTTCTTTCCTAATATCCTTTTTTACCTGTCTTGATAGATTCTGATAGTAAGCAAGTAGGTGAATTTCGCCTTTTCTAATTTTTCTATATATTCCTCTCTTTTGTCCTAGAAGATCTAATTGTCTATTATTCATCCATTTGGGTTGGTTCTGTGTTGATCTAAATTTTCTTTTGGGGATGTATTTATTTTGTGCATTGAATACTGACTTGATAAAATTATCGTATGTATCTACCAAGGTTGACGTATCTTCCTGACTTAAGAGAGTATTTGTATTTTATATATATATATATATATATATATATATACAGTATATATATCATGTACTGTAGTTCTTGCTGATCCTCCCTACCCCCTTGTGGGAATATGAGAAGACAAATTATATTTCCCCATGTATTTACCCATAAGGCTGGTCCAGCTGTCAAAAGGGCCTATCCCACACCCACGTCAGTGTGTACATTATTTAAATTGTGTATTTAAGGAGCACAGAGCCAGATATAATGATATGTTCTTGTGGCTGACAATCAATCCGTCTCTCCGTGAGGCAACAATTACCATTGAAGGTGAACGAGGCCTCATGTTGGGTGCCAATGAGGCTGTAGGCTACTTCAACTCAAAGTGTGCATCCCTAAACATTACTGTAACATTTGCACCAGCTGGCGGGAGTATTGGTGATGAGAACGTGGGTAAATGTTACGCCACAACATAATTTTCCATTACCTCCCCCACCTTTTAATTATTCCTATAGTTAGCAACCAAATATTTTATTGGAATGGTGTTGATGGTAATAGATATTCCTGTGTAAGAGACCATGTTGTGTATTATATACCTCGTGTCCGTTTTACGTAATACGTACTCGTTTCATACATACAATTTTATGCATGATAATTTATATAATATCATTTCTATAACAGTAAGACATACACTGCATTGTATCACAATATCATAAGAACATAAGAACATAAGAAAATGGGAGTCTGCAGAAAGCCGATTGGCCTAAGCAAGGCAGATCCCTGTCCCACACAACCCCAATTCAATTACAAAGCCCAATTATAGGCTTCACACTCTAATACCCTGAGGATCATCTTACCAAAAACGGTTAGAGATTAACGCAGGATTATGGAGGTCTGCAGAGCGCTGATTGGCCCAACCCGGCTGATCCCCCTTCACACCCAACCCTTCTCGTCCATATGCTTATCCAATTTTATCTTAAAGCTCCCTACAGTTTTAGATCCCACTATAGCACTTGGTAGTCCATTCCACCCATCTACAACTCTGTTACCAAACCAATACTTGCCTATATCTTTTCTGAAACGAAATTTATCTAATTTGAAACCATTGGTACGAGTTCTTTCGCTATCACTGAGCTTTAGTACATTTGCCATGTCCCCTTTGTTAATCCCACTAACCCACTTGAACACCTCTATCATATCCCCTCTAACTCTGCGTCTCTCTAACGAATGTAAACCTAATTTCTTCAACCTTTCTTCATACGAAAGATTTCTAATATTATGGATCATTTTTGTCATTCTACGCTGTACTCTCTCCAATGAATCTATGTCCATTCTGTAATAAGGACACCAAAATTGGACAGCATAATCCATATGGGGTCTCACTAATGACAAGTAAAGTTTTAAGATAACATCAGCAGTTCTGTTACTCACACTCCTAGAGATGAACCCGAGAATCCTGTTTGCCTTATTACGAACGCTTATACACTGTTTTCTAGGCTTCAAATCATTGCTAACAAACACACCTAGATCTTTCTCGCAGTCTGAATTTTCTAATTCTAAATTAGCTAGTTTATATTTAACATTTGTTTGCATCTTCCCTATCTTTAATACCTTGCATTTGTCAATGTTAAACTTCATCTGCCAATTTACTGACCATTCATGTAAGGTATCTAGATCCCTTTGGAGGCACTCTATATCGCTATCTGAATCAATTGATCTCCCTATTTTAGTATCGTCTGCGAATTTACTTATCCTACTAGTTATACCTAAATCTAGGTCATTTATGTATATAAGAAACAACAGGGGACCTAATACCGATCCCTGGGGGACACCACTTTTGACTGCTCCCCATTCTGACTTGGTACCATTTATGCTGACTCTCTGCTTCCTACCAATTAGCCATGACCTAATCCATCCTAACAACGCCCCACCTATTCCATGTGCCTCAACCTTTCTCATCAATCTCTCATGAGGGACTCTGTCGAAAGCTTTACTGAAATCTAAATATATAATATCATATGACTTGTCATTATCTACTGCTTCATATACCTCTGAGAAAAAACTAAGCAAATTAGTAAGGCAAGACCGTCCCTGAGTGAATCCATGCTGAGAAGAATTGATTAAGTTAAATGTTTCTAAGTGGTTTCTCATTTTCCTAGCAATAATTAACTCTAGTAGTTTTCCTATGATTGAAGTGAGACTAATGGGACGGTAACTGGATGCTATTGATTTATCACCTTTTTTGAAGATCGGAACTACATTTGCAAGCTTCCAAGCTTCTGGAACTATACCTGTTTCTAATGACTTGTTAAATATAAATGTTAATGGATAACTTAACTCATCTCTGCATTCTTTTAATACTCTAGCATATACCTCATCAGGACCAGGCGATTTATGAGGTTTCAGTCTGTCAATTTCCTTAACCACATCATTTCTACTTATAGTAACCGTACTTAACCTATTTTCTATACTATCACTGTATACCTTACGGACTTCTGGGAACTGTGCCAAATTTTCATTAGTGAAAACCGAAAGAAATTGACTATTTAATGTACTGCACATTTCTAAATCACTTTCTGTCAATTTTCCTATCGAAGTTTTAAGGGGACCAATTACATCTCTAACCTTGGATTTATATAGTTGGTAAAAAGCTTTAGGATTATTTTTTGAGTCATTGGCAACCTTAATTTCATAATTTCTTTTTTCTTTCCTAATATCCTTTTTTACCTGTCTTGATAGATTCTGATAGTAAGCAAGTAGGTGAATTTCGCCTTTTCTAATTGTTCTATATATTCCTCTCTTTTGTCCTAGAAGATCTAATAGTCTATTATTCATCCATTTGGATTGGTTCTGTGTTGATCTAAATTTTCTTTTGGGGATATATTTATTTTGCGCATTGAATACTGACTTGATAAAATTATCGTATGTATCTACCAAGTTTGACGTCGCCTCCTGACTTAAGATGACAGGTGCCTGAGAAAGGATACACTCATTTGGACACCTGGATCGACTTAATTTTTTGACCATAGGGTCCGCTAACAGGGCTTCTCTTAACCCACCATAATTGGCTTTTCTGAAGTCAGGTATTAATGTTGTATTCTCTCTGGTATTACCTTTCCATTGTATATTAAAATACACAGAATTGTGATCACTATTTCCTAGGTGGTCCCCGATTTCTACACTATTTATCATATGTTCATTGTTACTGAAAACTAAATCGAGAATATTATCACCTCTAGTCGGCGTATCTATGAATTGAGATAAAAAACTATCTTGTACTACCTCAATAAACTCCTTTGAATCAGAGTCGCCTATTTGTTGCTGCCAATCTATATTAGGGAAATTAAAATCCCCCATAATGCACACGTTGCTAAGCCTTGATGCTATTTTGATTTCCTCCCATAATGATGTTCCGTCATTTCTACTCATATTTGGCGGTCTATACATAACTCCAATAACTAAAGTCTCACTACCTTCGTTAACTTCTACCCAAACACTGCATTTTCATTATTTACTCTAATACCTGATTTAGTACAGCTTTTTAATGAACTCCTGACAAACACTGCTATACCGCCACCCCTCTTACTTGTTCGGTCATATTTAAACAAACTATATCCCGGTATATCAAACTCTGCTAAAAAAATGCCTGGTTTCTGTATTAATCCATGGTTCAGTTAGCGCTATTATGTCTATATTTTCTTTGCTAACCAGTGCTCTAAGTTCGTTCATTTTGTTACATAAACTCCTGCAATTTGTATAATAAACACTCAAACTATTACTTGTATTTGCAACTATTTTTCTATTGTTTTTAACTAATTTATTTTTACCTGTTGAACTACTGGACCTAGACGGAAAATCTACGCTATCAGAATGTTCGTTATTACTATCAATTTGATGTGGCTGGGATTCTATTTTACTTACACACCTATGGTTTATTAACAAAACCCCGCAACAAACTTGTCGAGTGAGCTGGCTAAGGTCGAAACTCCTAGTCGAGAGAGATGTACTCCATCCTGGGCATACAGTTCATCCTTACCGTAGAAGAGGGTCCAGTTATCCAGGAATGGAATAGTATTTGCCTTGCAATACTTCTCCAGCCGGCTATTTACACCAATAGCCCTGGAGGACCATTCCTTCCTTACCCCTCTTCTTGGTAGGATACTGTGTACCACAGGAATTCCACCCTTCTCCTTGATCCTCTCCAACATTTCCTGGTACGTGGTGAGCAACTCCTCAGTCCTGCATTTCCAAATGTCGTTGCTCCCTGCGTTGAGGAAGATGATGGGGTTTAGAGAGAGGATAGACGAAATACAATAGGCCTATATAAAATAATAACATTGATCATTATCCTCACAGGCCTTACCACCGAGTTGCACACCCCATGGGCATGACTGCGGCAGGAGTGAGGCAGATGGTCCAACGCGCCACCACGTCCTCCCCTTCCACACCTGCACCACCGCCTACACCTGCCGCCATCGACAACTTTGCTGTCGGTGCCATACGCCGCCACATTCACCGCAAGTTTGCCGACAGACAACATCTTACACTTAGTGTAATAGCAACGGACCTCAAGACAGCTGGTATTATCCCGAATGATACCTCTGAGACGGCAGTTTGGCGGCTCATACACACCATGGGATTCCATTACAAGACATCACAGAGAAAGATGTATGTGAGGAGGGAATCTCTGGACGTGGTGTGTCGCCGGATTGCTGCTCTCCGGGCTCTCCAGCATCACCGGAGGGAGGGAAGGAAGGTGGTGTATGTTGATGAGACTTGGTTTACCACCAGGATGGGCCACAGCAGGGAGTGGGTGGATACCACACAGCCTGCCACCAGCACCACCTACAGTCGTCAGGTACCACCAGGAGAAGGGGAGCGATTTGTGGTGGTCGCAGGTGGCACAGCCGAAGGTATTGTTGACGGGTTCTATCTGTGCTACACGGCCAAGACAACCCAGGGTGACTACCATGGGGAAATGAACGGCGAACTGTTCCTGCGGTGGCTAACAACACACCTCCTGCCGTCATTGCCAGAGCCATCTGTACTGGTGCTGGATAATGCACCTTACCACAGCCAACTGATGGACGAGTGTCGATGCCCTACCACAGCCACCAAGAAGGCGGACCTCATCAGCTGGCTGGATCACCGCAGGATTTCCATCCCACCTGTTGCCACACAACCTGAGCTGCTGCTCCTCTGCCAGCAGAACCATCCACAGCCCAAGTACAAGGTCGACAACACCATCCGTGAGTGGGGCCACGAGGTCGTACGGCTGCCACCTGGTCACCCAGAGCTCAACGCCATTGAGCAAGTATGGGGAACCATGAAGCACCATGTGCGGTCCTCCCTCCAGCGGTTTACCCGGGCGGATCTACAGGCCAGGTTGGAAGAAGCGCGGCTATTGGCAAACAAGGACGTGTGGCAGGGTGCTGTTCAACATTCCCGGAACTTTGAAGAGGGGTACTGGAAGTCCGACAACATACACGAGAGCGTGGAACCTGTAATAATCAACGTCGCCAGCGACGATGAAGGCGAGGATGACGATGTTTTCAGGGGCAGTGATAGCGAATAAATGGTTTACAGTATTGTCATGTTTGCCTCATTTTATTCCTACAATATATTTATCGATCATAATGCATCTACTTCATGACAGTAATGTAATGTATGTAATAGTCCTAATGATACGTCACAATGTATGCAGTATATTTGGTACTTTATATTTATTTGATAAGGCTACAATGAGAGATGCAGTGATGGAGAGAAGTATATGCAGTCTATAGGTGATAATGTGGTTATCAAAGACACAAGTTAACAAAATATTAATATCTTAACTTAACCATGTTTATATTTTATGATGAATGCACACTGCACAGTATTTAGCACAAATAAAAACAAGTTATCACAATAGGTCCAGACCACAGGTAATACCAATAGAACGTGTTCTTTGTCCTTCTACCACATGTGCACAAACATCCGGTTATACAGTAATTAACAGTGTGGAATACGTCTTGCCTCCATAACAATTTGCACTACCCCTTGTTTACGTACTCAATAATATCGTAAGCTGCATGAATATTAGTGCATACACTATAATTATTATATCTATATATATACTGACATAATATAAGTAGCTACAAGTACAGTGCATAACATGAACCGTATAATATATTGATGGGAGATGCAGGGAGACGAGAGTGAGGAGGGGGTGTGGATGGGGAGACGGTGAGGGGTAAGGAAGGTGAGGAGGGGGGAGATTTAGGGGTAGCTAAGGAGTGGTTTGGGGGGGGGGGGGGGGGGGGGGCAAGACGAATACTACACATTCCTTTGAATGTGTACACGTGACCTCCCGGCTTCGTCTTAATATTCACGAGTAAACTGCTAACGTAACACATATAGCAAAATGCTATATCGGCCATAAATTAGGTCGGGGTGTAACAGGCTTTGTGCTGAAATACCATACTGATACAACAATTCATTTGGGAGATATTTGCGAAAAACAGTGTGACGCTGCCTATGAAATCCATAGTAGGTGAGCCGTTCTCACCTCAGCGTCGCTGAAACAGTGTATAGTGATCCAGCAGCACACATAGTGGACACTTTAACAATACCCATCAGAGTTTTACAAACTAATGGTCCTCCAGATATTATCTGCCATCACTCACAGTGCACTCGGTTTATGATTACGCATATAGTTATTATTAATTATATATGGTGACAGTCTCTTATCTAACTTATACATTTTACTGCACATAATATAATTATAATTACCCTTGCACAGATTTAATCATGTAATATTTAACGTTAACATAGTTATATCGTCATTTAAACCCAACACACACACACACACACACATACACCTGCCACGTGGATGAGGTTGTGGCCATCCTCTTTATACATAGTAGGAATAAGTAAATAAGGGTATAACTAGTAGGATAAGTAAATTTGCAGACGATACCAAAATGGGGAGAACAATTGATTCAGATAGAGATATAGAGTGCCTCCAAAGGGATCTAGATACCTTACACGAGTGGTCAGTAAATTGGCAGATGAAGTTTAACATTGACAAATGCAAGGTATTAAAGAGAGGGAAGATGCATACAAATGTTAAATAATTATAAACTAGCTAATATGGAATTAGAAAACTCGAATTGTGAGAAAGATCTAGGTGTGTTTGTTAGCAATGATTTGAAGTGTATAAGCGTTCGAAACAAGGCAAACAGGATTCTCGGGTTCATCTCTAGGAGTGTGAGTAACAGAACTGCTGATGTTATCTTAAAACTGTACTTGTCATTAGTGAGACCCCATAATTATGGATTATGTTGTTCAATTTTGGTGTCCTTATTACAGAATGGACATAGATTCATTGGAGAGAGTACAACGTAGAATGACAAAAATGATCCATAATATTAGAAATCTGCCGTATAAAGAAAGGTTGAAGAAATTAGGCTTACATTCGTTAGAGAGACGCAGAGTTAGAGGGGATATGATAGAGGTGTTCAAGTGGGTTAGTGAGATTAACAAAGGGGACATGACAAATGTACTAAAGCTCAGTGATAGCGAAAGAACTCGTACCAATGGTTTCAAATTAGATAAATTTCGTCTCAGAAAAGATATAGGCAAATATTGGTTTGGTAACAGAGTTGTAGATGGGTGGAATGGAGTACCAAGTGCTATAGTGGGATTAAAAACGATAGGGAGCTTTAAGATAAAATTGGATAAGCATAATTATGGACGAGAAGGGTTGGGTGTGAAGGGGGATCAGCAGGGTTGGGCCAATCAGCGCTCTGCAGACCCCGTAATCCTGCGTTAAATCTCTAACCGTTTTGGTAAGATGATCCTCAGGGTATTACAGTGTTCAGCCTATAATTGGGCTTTGTAATTGGGGATGTGTGGGACAGGGATCTGCCTTGCTTAGGCCAATCGGCTTTCTGCAGACTCCCATGTTCTTATGTTCTTATGTTCTTATACCAGTTGTGATATAATTATGGTCTCTTCAGGCCTAGCGTGGTTGCTAAATTTCAGTATATCTTAAAATAGTTCCTACGCATGTTTTTCTCTTCCAGAAGCCAATAGGTCTAAGCATAACCTGATTGGTTGTTAAAATATCAGTGGATATATCTTTTTCATGAGCTACCGTGGCAACCTGTAACGCGCTGAGTTAGTTGCGAAAGATAATAATTGGTAGAAAGTGCGGTTCCTGTGACTCTCCTGCCAAACCACTATTCCTACAGAGAGAGAGAGAGACAGAGAGAGAGAGATAGAGATGGCTAGAGCCATAACATACACTGATATGCGCGTGCATGCAGTGACACATTAGTGTTTATCGAAACACAAGTGGGTATGTGTGTGTGTGTCTTTGAAACATCATATTAACATTCTTGATTAAACAGTTTCCCAGAGGTTAGGTTTGCTCAATCGTCTGTTACCCCCTTATCCCCGTACAGCCTCTTTCTCCGTACAGGGACACTGTTGTAAGCGTATCAGGTATTGTTCGCATATGAAAAATGCCTCTGAAAGGGTGCAGTCAAAGGCATGTAATCTCTACTCTTATCCACCATATTTTCTACAATATCTCCACATTGTGAAAACTGCATGTATATTACTGCCATTATTATAATCAGTGTTCTTCACAGCTGTCCCAGCGTATACCTCTCACTCTGCAGAGACAGAGGGCCAACCGCTTTGTAACTCATTCCCACCACTTTTCTGCCCACCATTCAAAGCCAACAGTTAACTTAAATGTCCCCGTTATTTTTCAGCTCAACAAGTAAAGTATGGAATTCACTCCGTAAATGTGTCTATCCCTCACCCTATGACTTTGTTTCAAGCTTTGCGTGTCCTGCAGTTACATTCCAGTGCACCTTGAATATGGTTCTGTACTAATCATTCTGTTCTGACTGGGGTAAGGGGGACAATAGGAGGTCAAATTGTTTTTAAGTAGTTTTGCCTCTTGTCTCTTTCATACGCAGAGAACCAATTTATTAGGTAAAGGGAAGTGGAGAACATCAAACCTTTGATTGTCATATCGAGGAATTGGGTTGCTTGTAATGGGAATTTGCATTACATAGGTGAAGTGGCTCTGCGGGTCATTATTTGTATATGTTTAGATGAATATATAGAGTAAACATTACCGAGTACATATTATTTTGATTAATAAATACTCTATCCACAGATATTAGAGTCAAGCTTTCGTGTATAAGTCTCTTCGATGTATTCGTCCATTTAGTTCGTCTCTCCCTTTCCCTCTCGCTCTCTCTCTCTGAACGGTTTAATTATATTTGCATTGATATCCAAATGTATATGCTAATAACAAACACCTTTATCATACATATCAACATTGGGAAATGCAAACCACTAAAACTTCTCTGGGGCTACTTTGAAAGTATATAGCCTAGCGTTTTCCAATGACATTTTAGTAGGACCTATTTTTCATATAAGTTATAACACCTTTAAGGTTTGTAGCACTTATTTCCGAGTAAATCATTTATTTGTTTCTATTTAAGTGGGTTACCAGTTCTAAAGTCTGATACTTGTATATTGTATTTTAGTCATATATATATGTTTGTTTCTCCAAACTCCCTTCTCAAACACAAAATACACATCTTGAGAATATCATAATTATATCAATATATATTACACTACTTTTATTGCTGAATGACCTCATAATTTTGCTCTAACAGTGTAGGATTCTTTGGTGTAAGCGACCAGTTATGAAAGCTGTTATTTTGGTATGGGCATTTCACTAATGACGACTAGATGGATATGGATATGCAATACATAGAAACATTATTTTATTTTAAGTAACAACACAATGCTACACATAATGCTGTATTTGAAAAAAAAGGCATAAGACAGAGGTATGAGGAGCCCCTAAACAAATGCCTCAAATCGACAACAGCCAGGGACCTCAACCAAAATTAAGAGACCAACATTAACCCAAAGAAAAGCAAATGAACATCAGCTAAGGAAAAGACTAATCTATAATGTGGATAGATATAGATAGATAGATAGTGTGAGTGAATGATTAAGAAAGAGCTGTCTTACTAAATAGATTGTGAATCTAGCAATCCCTACAAATTGGTTTGAAAACAATAATTACACATAAACAAATATTTCTTAAAGGCAGATTTCACTAGCAAAAACGGTTTACATCTTAATTAATATCACCATAAACCTGGTGAAATAATTAACGTAACCCCCCTCCCCCACCCTACACACTTCCAACCTTCCCTACACAATAACCCCCCACCCCTGCTACGTGTAGCCCATCCCTCTCCTTCCCAGAAAATCTAACGACGCCATCTATGGGACATAATATGCAACCGATTCAGGGTGGGGGGGGGGGGAGTGAGCGATCTTAGTAATATCAGAGCGAAAGACCCAGCGAAATTACCATTAGGTGGCCCAGTCGGAAAGGGTGACCGACTGTACTGTACAGTGTACATGCCAGATGATGGATGTACTGTAGGTACTGTACCGTACTATCAGTGACAAAAATTAAATCCCCAAATAGCCACTTTGTGAATCCGAAAACACCTGAGGGTCGAATACGAAGTATCAGAAAGAAGTGTAATTTACACCCAACAAATGCTTCGTTTTTTCAATCCCCAGGTGTTTGGGATTCACCCAGTGGCTGGTTAGGAGAACGAACAGATATTGTTGACAGTACAGTCTACGACAGAACTGCTGTCTTGGCCTGAGGCAATGTGTTAGTTCACTCACCTTTTAATAGATGGCACTTTAATCGCTTCTAATAAAACGGGGCGGGGTTAATATAGAGGTTCGAAGGAGGAGGAGTCAAACGTGTGTGTGTGTGTGTGTGTGTTCGAAGCGGCACGCAGAATAAGTTTATTTTAACATAACACACTGGCTATATTAAAAAATTAGCCCATGCTGGATCACAAATAAGTAACACACATTAGGTGTTGCGTTATTTATGGAATTTAATACACAGACAATCAAGTTTCTATCCTTCGCACTTTCCATTCCCCCCTCCTCCCCCTTTCACCCCAACTCTCCTTCTTCACCCGCTTCCTCTCCCCTCCCTCCCTCCCACCTCTCTCTCTCTCTCTCTCTCTCTCTCTCTCTCTCTCTCTCAAGGACATAACAGATATCTTCTAAAATACGCAGAATAATACTATGCGATTGTTTTGAATTTACATATACATAATCTATTTTGTATTAATTTCACCACACCACCAAACGCCTCCAATGAAATTAATGAAAGCATGTATGTGATCCACCGGGATTCGAACCTGGGTTATCACACACAGATTTTTAGACACCTTAACCATTACACCACCAAGACGGTTAAAGGTTTATGCACACGCCTACGACTTATGAAATAAATAATAAATGTTAGGGATGACAAAAGTAACACATATATATTGATTAGCAATAGGATAACTAGCAAGGCAACGAACAACACCTGTTACTCGCTGCCTCGCTAGATATCCTATTCCTAATTAAGCTACGATTCCCGAAGAACACGTCTATATTTGTTTATATATATATATATATAAAGTTTAACAATAACACTTAGGATTTACGTTATTTGTGTTGGCTTAAGGAATAAGTTGCATAATACATATACTTGTGACCTCCACAATTTGTAATGTTTGAGGAGACGGCGCTTCAACCTCTCTCCTCTGTCCATCACATTCAAGCACCAACCCACCCACACCAACACTAACACAGGATACAAAACAGACACACACACACTCACACCCAATAACATAAAACGCACATCACCCACATGATCACATACATCGTAATGGGCACAAATCACTCACACATGATAACATAAAACGCACACACACACACACACACACACACACAAGCACACACACACACACACACACACACTGGTCCAGGCAAACTAGAAAAGGTATTAGCATTATTGAGGAGATGCTGCTGTCTTCAGTGCGTGTCATCGCCATCCTGAGCCTTACGACGTATACACACTAATAACACACATAACAAAGCCACTATAACAACTTCGTCTCTCTCCAACACCCCTTCTCCCCTCTCTACACTCTTCAGAAAATAGGAAAAGTAGAAAGTAGCTACGAGGTGCCGTTGTGAAGGCTTATCCTTCAATACCTTCACCTGACCTGACCCCATCCGGGGTTCAGCTGGTCCACAAGGGTGTGTGACATGAACCCAATAGAGAATTTGTGGGCCATCATGTCATGGAGTGGAATGTGGTTCAGGTTAGGATTGGAAAGGGCGGGAGGAGTGGGATCGGGGGGCAGGGGGGGGGGGGGGGATCCGTTGCCGCCCTAATATAAGTTGGAAAATGTTTAAATCAGTTCCAACGAGAATACAGGAGGTAGTTGATGCAGCTTGTGGGTGGAGATCATATTGATTGAATAAATATAAATTGTAAATGTTTACTTTTAAGATCCCTTTATATAAGAACATAAGAACATGAGACAATGGGAGTCTGCAGAAAGCCGATTGGCCTAAGCAAGGCAGATCCCTGTCCCACACAACCCCAATTATAAAGCCCAATTATAGGCTCAACACTCTAATACCCTGAGGATCATCTTACCAAAACGGTTAGAGATTAATTATTATGTTCCTTCCAACAACCAACTATACTCCTAAAATCGATTAATGAAATTTACAAACACATGTGGCAGTCCGTGGATTCGAACCAGGACGCTCACACCGAAAATCAACACCTTATGCATCGCACCACGAAGACAGTTAAAGAATGGTGGACACTGCCTACGATTTATTATGCAACTTCGAATCCTGTATATCAATCTAAGCATGTACACACATCCCAACTGCAACTCACGTAGGCTATGCATATGTGAATGGAAAGAGCAATTAATGGGGCCTTAACCACTAGGGAAGTCCTCTCGATAAATTACTCCCTGAACCAATATCAATTATTATGTTCCTTCCAACAACCAACTATACTCCTAAAATCGATTAATGAAATTTACAAACACATGTGGCAGTCCGTGGATTCGAACCAGGACGCTCACACCGAAAATCAACACCTTATGCATCGCACCACGAAGACAGTTAAAGAATGGTGGACCATATTACCAGTCTTGCTAAGGCAGCCTCCCAGAAGCTGGGTGTGCTCAACCGCCTTAGGGGGTTCTTTTCCCCTGCACAGCTTCTTGCTCTGTACAGGGGCATAGTGCGCCCTTGTATTGAGTATTGTTCACATGTGGGGAGGTTCCTCACACCGCTCTCCTAGACAAAGTTGAAAGGAAGGCCTTTCGTATCATTAACTCCCGTCCACTCACCAACTCTCTGCAATCTCTCTCTCTCCGCCGCAATGTTGCATCTCTCTCGCTATTCTATCGCTACTATAATAATCAGTGTTCCTCAGAGCTATCCCAGTGCATACCACCCTTTACGTAGGGCACGTGGTACCCGTCTTGCAACTCAATCCCACCCTACTCTGTGCAACTCTCCAACCCAAGAGTGAAACGTTACTCTCAAACTTTCTTCTACTCAACAGCTGAGCTCTGGAACTATCTCCCAGAATCAGTCTTTCCCTCTTCCTATGACTTAAATTGCTTCAAACTCCGTGTGTCCAGGCATTTTGGCTCGAACGTCCCTTGATTTTGGCCCTGTCACTCTTTCAACTATGGGGGAGGCACTCGCTATAGGCAGTTATGCCTTTTGCCTCCCTCAATCACATAGAAAAAAAAAAAAAAAAAAACTGCCTATGCAGTGTCGGGGATTACGGGGTCTGCAGAGCGCTGATTGGCCCAACCCTGCTGATCCCCCTTCACACCCAACCCTTCTCGTCCATATGCTTATCCAATTTTATCTTAAAGCTCTCTATCGTTTATAATCCCACTATAGAACTTGGTAGTCCATTCCACTCATCTACAACTCTGTTACCAAACCAATATTTGCCTATATCTTTTCTGAAACGAAATTTATCTAATTTGAAACCATTGGTACGAGTTCTTTCGCTATCACTGAGCATTAGTACATTACTTTTGTCATGTCCCCTTTGTTAATCCCACTAACCCACTTGAACACCTCTATCATATCCCCTCTAACTCTGCGTCTCTCTAACGAATGTAAGCCTAATTTCTTCAACCTTTCTTTATACGGAGGATTTCTAATATTATGGATAATTTTTGTCATTCTACGTTGTACTCTCTCCAATGATTCTATGTCCATTCTGTAATAAAGACACCAACACTGAACAGCATAATCCATATGGGGTCTCACTAATGACAAGTAAAGTTTTAAGATAACATCAGCAGTTCTGTTACTCACACTCCTAGAGATGAACCTGAGAATCCTGTTTGCCTTGTTTCGAACGCTTATACACTGTTGTCTAGGCTTCAAATCATTTCTAACAAACACACCTAGGTCTTTCTCACAATTCGAGTTTTCTAATTCCATATTAGCTAGTTTATATTTAACAATTGTATGCATCTTCCCTATCTTTAATACCTTGCATTTGTCAATGTTAAACTTCATCTGCCAATTTACTGACCATTCGTGTAAGGTATCTAGATCCCTTTGGAGGCACTCTATATCTCTATCGGAATCAATTGTTCTCCCCATTTTGGTATCGTCTGCAAATTTACTTATCCTACTAGTTATACCTAAATCAAGGTCATTTATGTATATAACAAACAACAGAGGACCTAATACAGATCCCTGGGGGACACCACTTTTGACTGCTCCCCATTCTGACTTTGTACAATTTATGCTGACTCTCTGCTTCCTACCAATTAGCCATGACCTAATCCATCCCAACAACGCCCCACCTATTCCATGCGCCTCAACCTTTCTCATCAATCTCTCATGGGGGACTCTGTCGAAAGCTTTACTGAAATCTAAATATATTATATCGTATGACTTGTCATTATCTACTGCTTCATATACCTCTGAGAAAAAACTAAGCAAATTAGTAAGGCAAGAACGTCCCTGAGTGAATCCATGCTGAGAAAAATTTATTAAATTAAATGTATCTAAGTGGTTTCTAATTTTACTAGCAATAATTGACTCTAGTAGCTTTCCTATGATTGATGTAAGACTAATGGGACGGTAATTGGATGCTATTGATCTGTCACCTTTTTTGAAGATCGGAACTTCGTTTGCAAGCTTCCAAGCTTCTGGAACTATACCTGTCTCCAATGACTTGTTAAATAAAAATGTTAATGGGTAACTTAACTCATCCCTACATTCTTTTAATACTCTAGCATATACCTCATCAGGACCAGGCGATTTATGAGGTTTCAGTCTGTCAATTTCCTTAAGCACATCATTTCTACTTATAGTAACCGTACTTAACCTATTTTCTATATATACTATCGCTATATACCTTACGGACTTCTGGAAACTGTGCCAAATTTTCATTAGTGCAAACGGAAAGAAATTGACTATTTAATGTACTGCACATTTCTAAATAATTTTCTGTCATTTCTCCTATCGAAGTTTTAAGGGGACCAATTACATCTCAAACCTTGGATTTATATAGTTGGTAAAAAACTTTAGGATTGTTTTTTGAGTCATTGGCAACCTTAATTTCATAATTTCTTTTTTCTTTCCTAATATTCTTTTTTACCTGTCTTGATAGATTCTGATAGTAAGCAAGTAGGTGAATTTCGCCTTTCCTAATTTTTCTATATATTCCTCTCTTTTGTCCTAGAAGATCTAATAGTCTATTATTCATCCATTTGGGTTGGTTCTGTGTTGATCTAATTTTCTTTTGGGGATGTATTTATTTTGTGCATTGAATACTGACTCGATAAAATTATCGTATGTATCTACCAAGCTTGACGTCTCTTCCTGACTTAAGATGACAGGTGCCTGAGAAGGGGTACACTCATTTGGACACCTGGATCGACTTAATTTTTTGACCATAGGGTCAGCTAATAGGGCTCTTCTTAACCCAGTTATGTATTATATAATGTGTATGTGTTTCCAATGTTCACCGTAACATAATGATGGTGAAATAATACATATTAACCCCTATGTGTCGGCGCGCAACATAAGTCGAGTATAATAAATCTGGACTATCTGGCGGCGCGCGACATAGGTCGTGTGGCAATTTCAGCACGTAATGTTGCTGAGAGAGAGAGACAAGTGGTGGCAGGAGAGTAGCGAGCGTATGACTGCTCCAGACCACCGCGGCGAACCTACTGACACGAATCCCACCTCCTCCCTCCCTCTCTCACTCGCTACATACTGAATTGTATGGGGAAAGTACCGAATTACATGCTTTTTGCACTCGCGTTGCGCGGTTGTTGCAAGAAAACTAGCCGTCATAAAAGGATCGTTATGGTGTCATTGGAAAGCTCTGTTTATGCCCTTTCAGGGATAGATACTTGTTTTACGCTCTGGGTCTTATTTAGGCATGAAAATGATCACGTAAACAGCCCTATTTTGGCTAAAAACACCCCGCTGGGCGGTACATATAAATAAACCGCTAGCCCGCTAATCTAGTGTTAAATTAAATTCAAGGTAACATACACAGAGCTATAGTATACTTTTAATTATGTTTGGACGATAATTTAAACAATACGAAGTACAAATATAAAAGCCTAAACAATTTACAGTATATCAACTTTAAAACAACATAACAAGATTACGTGGATTATCGTTAATTGTTCAATTTGATGACTTAATTTTTAGTAAATCATTACAATGGGTAACGCCGAACTGTTTACTGATAATGGGAAACCACAGTAAATAAGCTAGTAATTAAGAATCCACTGAGAAAAGTATAATGCAATAATCATAGCGTGTCATATTACATTTTTTTTTTTTATTTTTTTTTTAAAGAGACAATGAACGGAGGAAGGAAAAACACAGATAAAACAAAAAGGTCCATGTGCCTAAAGGCATCCTCCATTCATAAAATGTTTGTAACAACTGGATTTAAACATTTGTAGATTGTAAGTTTGTGGAAAGCAATTCGAGGGAAGTGAATTCCAAAGAGTAGTAGTTCTAGGGATAAATGAATTTTGATAAGCAGAAGTTCTGCATTGTGGAGGAAAAAGTGTAAATTCATGGGCGCTCTCAGCTGCCCTAGTTCTACGGGGAAAGATGTGGAGAGGCGGCACAATTGAAGTAAGTTCCTCGGAACAATTGCTGTGAAAATATCTGTAGAATAATGCAAGGGATGCAACGTTTCTTCGTATGGATAATGTAGGAAGGTCCTGTGTGATTGCAGGGTTATTGATTAATCTAATAGCTTTATTTTGAATTCTGTCCAACTAACTCAATGCAACCACTCCACTTCCACTCCACAAAGGTGAACAGTAATCCATCTGAGAACGCACATGACTTTTATATATTACGGCCAACTGCTCGTCAGTGAAGATTTCTCGAACTCTGTACAGGAGTCCCAGTTTTTTAGAGGCATTCTTAGCAATGCTTCTAACATAATGTGTCCAGTTCAAGTTAGTAGTTAATGTTACACCGAGAATGTCAATACTAGGGGAAGTGGGAATATTTACATCATTAAAAAATATATGGGAGTCAGTGAGATTCTGTCGGTTAGAAAATGAATGTACTTGGTTTTCTGTGCATTAAAGGAAACTAGATTCTTTTGTCCCCATTCTTCAATTCTAGAAAGGTCCTGGGTCAGAGAAATTGCAGTGCTTATTTTTGAATTTATAAGATCGGGTTGGGTGAAAGAATTGGTAAATGTGAAGGAACTGTGGAGTGTTGAGTCATCTGCATAGGAATGCAGATAACATGTTAAGGTAATATGTAATATGACATGTTAAGGTAGGCGGATGCCCAACCCCGAAAGGGGTTGAAATAGGGGAGCTATCCCCCCGCCAAAGGCGGCTTTCTAGGGCCTTTCCTAGCTGATGCTGAGAGGATTGGGTTCTAGTCATGTGGTGATGGGCTGGTCTATAAGAGTGAGAACTGAGCGATCTCTGCCATACCCATAGCTTACTCTGCCTGTTCCTTTTACTTATATATTTTCCTGATCTCAAGTGATGGGGCCTCTTCCGTGGATTGACCTCCCAATCTACCAAGATTGGAAGCCAAAGCGTCACATTTTTACTTTGCCCCTCAACTTTCTCTTCATAATTTCTGAGGGGCACAGGGCCCTGGGTGGGTCTTTGGTTTCCCGGGCGTTTCCGCACCCTCCTTAGCTCCCCGCCATGGAGTGGCTTCGGTCACCCAGGCTTTATTGTGGTCGGCAGGGAGGGTTCTGTGGGGGCGCTCGGTTATGGCCTTGGCCTTAGGGCTGTTCGGCCAGGCAGCTTGGGGAACAACAACAACAACAACAACATGTTAAGGTAGATTATGAATTGGTCAACCACAGTGCTGTGAATAGTGGTATGGAAGAAATTTTGTTTTACTCTAATATGAACATTTGTTTTTATTACCAAAAAAAAAGCACGTTTCGGCTCATCTAAAGTGTTTTCTCTAACTGGGCCGATATTATCTTGTCTTTGTGATATATATATTTGGTTATAATTTCGTCAAAGCTAGATTACAATGTGATCCAACTTGTCTTGATGCGTGGATTGTAACATCCCGTTTCAATTACTTATATATTTATACGATTGTTTACACTAACCAGGACGCCAAGGTTGGCAACTTTGAGTGTTTTGCAACGGAGCATACTGTATATATTTATTTTCTATAACACATTGTATAAGGTAAATACTAGAATACGAGTTAATAATTGAGAATCAGTAAAGGTAAAGAGAACAGTATTATTAAAACACCAAAGATTTTTTTATGGACAGGTTTGAACACGACGATGAGGAAAATTATATATTCGGTTAGGAGAGAGAAGGGAGAGAGAAAAAGAGAGAAGGGGAGAGAGAGGGGAAGGCAGCAGAGAGAAGGGGAGGAGGGGGGAATGGGAAGTTCGAAGGATAGAAACTTGATTGTCTGTATATTAAATTCCATAAATAACGCAACACCTGATGTGTGTTACTTATTTGTGATCCGGCATGGGCTAGTCTAATAATATAGCCTGTGTGTTATGTTAAAATAAAGTTATTCTGAGTGCTGTTCTAGAACACACACACACACACACACACACGTTTGACTCCTCCTCCTTCCAACCTCTATACTAACCCCGCCCCCTTTTATTAGAAGCGATTAAAGGGCCATCTATTAAAAGATAAGTGAACTAACACATTGCCTCAGGCCATGACAACAAGTTCTGTCGGAGACTGTACATCCGAAAATTTGCAATAAAAGTACGTATACATGCAACTCTGAGTCTAATATTCTTTAATATTGAATACCCTGGAGGCAGAATCACAACCGACACACACACACACACACAAATATATATATATTAGGGTGGTCCACAAAAAATATTTTTATAATTTTATTCCTCCACAAGGTTATATTTTGTCCATTACCCATAGGTTACAAGCCTATGAAATTTCATGGCGATAAAACTTAATTTAGAGGTCTCCCCATCATCTCGCTTTCTATCATAGGATTTAACCCGGAAAATATCACATACCCGAATTGGAGCACTTCCCGACATCACAGACCCAAATGGTGTTGATTTCTGAATTCTCCGGGGTTGGTAACCCCATAGACACATTTTATCAACTAAAATCTGATATACAGCTGTCTGAATGCTGATTTTCATTATTTGGTTTTCATACCGTAAATTAGGGGTAGGCCATACCCTGGTTAGGGTACTTCTAATAGAGATAGAACAAAATGGTTTGCATTTTTGAACTCAGAAGGGTCGATTTACACATAGAAATGCTTTCATATTTCATTTATTTACTAAAACCTGCAAAATATGACAGAAAATTTCAATTTCTCTATTTTCCCATAGAAAAACGATTTTTTTGGCAATATTTTGTGAATTGTCAATACATCAGTGTCGATGAAACCACTTCTATGAGTAAATCGACCCTTCTGAGTTCAAAAATGCGAACCATTTTGCTTTATCTCTACTAGAAGTACCCTAACCAGGGTATGGCCTACCCCTAAAATTTACTGTGAAAACCAAATAATGAAATTCAGAATTCAGACAGCTGTATATCAGTTTTTAGTTGATACAATGTGGTCTATGGGGTTATCAACCCCGGAGAATTCAGAAATCAACACCATTTGGGTCTGTGATGTCGGGAAGTGCTCCAATTCGGGTATGTGATATTTTCCGGGTTAAATCCTATGATAGAAAGCGAGATGATGGGGCGACCTCTAAATATCATTGTATCGCGATGAAATTTTGCACACAAGGAGAGGAATGCAACACGAAAAAAAGCAGCGGTGTGGAGAAAGGACCAGTGCAAATTGAAATTTTACCCCCTCTTCTTGGACCACCCTAATATATATATATATATATATATATATATATATATATATATATATATATATATATATATTGTCAGAATCACTGGACTCTTATCATAGTATTGTTATTAAAGCTAATGTCTCATTACATTGCACTAATAGCATGTAGATGATAAACTTGCAATCTGAGATGTATTCCTTAGTTATACTGTATTTATTAAAGTTGATCTTATATTGACTTCTGGTATATATCACTATGTTTTAAGAAAGATTTATTATAGTGTCTAGAGTTAGCTTATGTATAAATTGACAATATGATCAAGTTATTGTAGATTATATGTGTTTGCCTTATGTTTATTAAAGTGCTTTCAGCTGGATGCAAGGTTGCCAGTTTGTCACTTTGAGTTGCATCTTTCAAGATTCAAAATTGAATGTCATTGTTGGTTTGTATGAAATTATAGGAGTTTCTACTTCACTTAGGATCATATACATGGATAAAATAGGTCACCACATTGTTAATCCTGAGTGAACTTGTATCTGTGATTATTTCTAAGTTGGGTAAATATTGGTTAATTGTTAACCAACTGAGCCCCAGCTAAATATGTATAAATGTACCACCCAGGACCGGCAGATTCTGATTTTTCTTTTTTTTCCAGAAACAATAGCGAATGGGTGAGGAATGAAGGACCGCCCAAAAAAAAACGATCAAAAAGGTCAAAAATTGGTCCTACGGAGCCCCCGAAAGTCGATTTTACATGAGTACAAAATTGAAGGCAATAACACCGAAAATACCGGTTTTTGCGCGCCCACGCGCACGCGGTTCGATTTTGAGAGTATTCAACCATCGGCATGGTTGCGGGGGATAATTACACAGTTCCCATACAAATCTGAGCCCTCTAGGTGCCATAGGACCGGAGTAATTAGGACCGGAGTGACACTGACGCAGACATCTGCGTCGCTGGGGTTTAGCGTTACATACATTGCTGACGCACTGTTTGCGTCGCTGGGGCTCAGTAGATTTAGAGTCTGGCTGCCTGAGTTGCCAGGCACCGCCTGGTATATATAGCCTGCTTAGGACTCTAAGTTAGGACAGTTTCAAGCAGTAGCTGACTCATCTTCAGAGGGGGAAGATGTTGTTCTCTCTCTCTCTGCCCTGGTATTCCATATGAATGTGTTGGGACACCTCTATTGATTGTTTTACCTTAGTGTTGTGATAGATTTCTAATTATGCATGTCGGAAAGGATACACAGTTATAAAGATGAGGGGTCAGTATGGAAATATATTATGATATATTATCTCATTAGTTTCTGCAATTGTCATTCAATCATCTTACAGTTTAAGTATGATGATGATGAGAGATATATAATATGTTTCACAGAATGTATACTCATTGATTATTATGACTTTTGTATGTTATGTTTATTCAGCAAGTGTGGACAAACACTGATATCATTATTGATATTATTATTATTATTGTGTGATGATTTAAGTTTACATATATTTAGCATGGTACACATTAAATTTACTGAGGACTTGTGGGCACAAATATGAGCTATTTGATATACTGCACTTTGGTAATATATAGGGGACAGGAATCTCTATGATATGAGAGTACATTGCCCAGGAGTTATGATTATGTGATACAAACATTTCAACATTATGTGTGACATTTATAATTTAAAAGGAATACTCCATTAAATTCATGTTGCTTTTGAAATACTTAAAATATTGCAATACTATACATTACTAATTTAAATGTACAACTCCTTCAGGTTTTAATGTATTTAGATATAATTAAAGTTGCAAGCAACCTTGTCCGGTGTTCAAGCGGTTTTGCAAGCAGGGTATTGTGTTGAATACAAAAGCTGTGTCACAGATATCAAAAGATCATTTAACTTATCGGGCATGGAGACTCTACAGAAGGAACAGATTGTAGCCATTTTGGCTGTGGACATTTAGGAGTGTAGCTCTTTTGGTTGTGGACGTTGATGAGTGTGGCTGTTTTCTGGTTGTGGCCATGTATAAGTGTGGCCATGAATGTTGTGAATATTTTATAATTCTGACTTTTGTTTTAGCCTTTGTGGCATTGTACTTATATAATTAGGTTATTACATCAGCATTACTAAATACAATAAGGTAGTGTACTTTATTATATGTTTTGAGCACTTTTTACCTAAAGTAACCTAGATATTGTTTGATTATCCAGAAGTCTTAGAAATAAGCTGACATGGAGGTGATTCACTCATGTAGGTATATTATTGGGCTAGGAATAGCTATATTATGACCTAGATGTAGACATATGATCATGCATATAGAAAAGTTGTATAATTTGATATTTACTACATATTGAAAAGCACTTAAATTTAAGTAAAGTATATCACGTAAATAATGTATATTTATATGGAGGTGACACATTCGTGTACATATTGTATGGCGTAGGTGTAGATAGTTAGGGCCAAGTTAACGATTAAGAGTGAATATGAAATATGTGGCCGTTTTAATTGTGGCTGTCTATGAGTGTGGCCGTTTTGGTCATTAAGAAAAGTGGCCACTTTGGTTGTCGTCATTAAAGAGTGTGACTGTTTTAGAGTGTGGACGGTAAGGAGTGTAGCCATTTTGGTTGTGACCGATAAGGTGTATGGCCTTATAAGAGTGGCAATTCTGGTTTTGACCGTTAAGGAGTGTAGGCATTTTAGAGTGTGGCCGATTTGGATTTGGCCATGAATGTTTAAGAGACTGACCATTAACCCGTGGAGCCCCGGCTAGTTTTGTAATGTTTGCGCCGGTTTTCAAAAAATGGTTTTATTCCAGAAACAATAGCGAATGGGTTAGGAATGAAGGAAAAACCACGAAAAACCGCTCAAAAAGCTTAAAAAATGGTCCTACAGAGCCCCGAAAACGGATTTTACAAGAGTAAAAAATTGAAGGCAATTATCCCCAAAAAACAGGTTATTGCGCGCTCGCGCGCACGCACGTGGACTTTGAGAGTTTTCAACCATCGGCACGGTTGCGTGGGATACGTACACAGAATGTGTGTAGCCATTCCTTAACACCTTGGAACATTGGGTTGGGGTTAGAAGGGGAGACTAGGGAAACTACCCATCACTGCCAACAAAACCCCTATATAGACGATTCTTCTGATCCTGTATTACCCACAATGCTGAGATAAGTTTACACTCCATGTAACATAATTACCAGTTAAAGTTAATCGTTCCAGGCCGTAGGGATTTCAGCTATCTATGGATAGCTGTACAATTTTAGATGAGGTGGTGGGTATTATATGATAACATTGATGTATGGTAAGACTTAGTATTGTGAGTAAGTAACAAATACCGCTTATGAGATGGGTTGGGTGTGAAAGGGATCTGTCTTGTGTGGACCAGTTGGCTCTCTGCAGAACCCCATTTTATTATGTTCATATTTTTTTACAATTATTGCTTGGTTGCAGGTAATATGATAACATGGGTTTATAGTAAGTAGTGTAAGTAACAGATTACATTTATGAGATGGGTTGGGTGTGAAAGGTATCTGCCTTGTGTGGGCCACTAGGCTCTTGCAGACTCCCATTTCATATTGCTTGCATGTGGAAGGGATCTGCCTCATTTGTACCGGTGTGCAAACAAGAGAGAGAGAGAGTTACCATAGACCTCCGGACCGTATGGGCTGGCAGGCCCTGGCTGAAGCCTCCACGTCTATTCTCAGGAATCTCGCAGAGCCTCCAGACAGACAGACATGCAGACAGACAGAGAGAAAGAGAGACGGAGGGAGAGATTGGCTGTGTAAGGAGTTATAGATATGTGGAATAGGCTACCGAGTGCTATAGTGGCATCAAGAACAATAGGGTTTCAACATAAAATTAGATAGGACGAGATGGGTTGCGTGTGAAAGGAATCTGCCGTGTGTGGGAAAATTGGCTCTCTGCAGGCTCCCATTTTCTTATTTTTCTTATGTTCTCATTTGTTAGAGAGAGGGAGAAAGAGAAGCATGGCGAGAGAGAATAGAATGAGAGAGACAGAGAGAGAAAGAGAGAGAGAGCGGAATGGGTTGGGTGTGAAAGGGATCTTCCGTGTGTGGGCTAATCGGCTCTCTGCAGACTCCCGTTTTCCTATGTTCTCATTTGTGAGAGAGAGAGAGCATGGACAGAGAGAGACTAGGATGTCGTAATCGTAAGGAAGACAGCAATTAATGAGAGAGAGAGAGAGAGAGCTGCCTAATGTGTACAGGGGTGCAAACAAACAAGAGCAAATGAGAGAGTGATTGGCTGTGTAAGGGATTTGCCTCTATTCATTTGGTAACAGAGTTGTAGATATGTGGAATATGCTACCGAGTGTCTTGTGTGTGCCAATTGGCTCTCTGCTGACTCCCATTTTCTTATGTTCCTATAATTTTTTACAATTATATCTTGGTTGCAGTTAAATAATAACATTGGTGTATAGTAAGTAGTGTAAGTAACATATAAAGCTTATGAGATGAGTTAGGTGTGAATGGGATCTGCCTTGTGTAGGCCACTTGGCTCTCCTGATTCCCATTTTCATCTTGGTTGCATGTGTAAGGGATTTGCCTAATTTGTACAGGTGTGCAAACAAACAAGAGCGAGAAAGAGATTGACTGTGTAAGGGATCTGCCTCTATTCGTTTGGTAATAGAGTTGTAGATATGTGGAATATGCTACCGAGTGCTACAGTGGGATGAACAACAATAGAGCTTCAACATTAAATATGATAGGACGAGATGGGTTGGGTGTGAAAGGGATCTGCCGTGTGTGGGCCAATCGGCTCTCTGCAGACTCCCATTTTCTTATGTTCTTATATTTCCATTTGTGTGTGAGAGTGAGAGGGAGAGAGAGAGAGAGCATGGCGATAGAGAGACTGTCACATGGGCGACAGTCTGGGGAGGGGGATGACTTTGCAGTCCTGCCAGTCTTAACGCTACACTACCGCTAGATGTGAGGTATTTTATTCGATCTAGCAGCCTATGTTTTATATCTAGAGACATTTACTAGGGATAATTTGAAAATGTCAGACATTCTAGTCATATTACATTATAAAACTTGCAAAACAAACAAATCAAAACTCTTTAGAGATTGCGGCATTGTTCTAGATTGCGGCATTGTTATAGTAATGTTTGACTGTAGGCAACATGCTAGCGACTTTTGAGAACGGATCTAGCGGTATTTTGTGGTAACACTTGACTTAGGGTTGAGGGAGGAGGGTTAAAATACGATTCACACAGAAAATTGTCAAACCTTTGAAGGTCCAGATCATTGTTATTAAAGTAAGCAGTTGGCAAAGTAAGGAATTGTTAAAAACCTTAGCCAATACTCTGCCATTCACCAAAAATAAATTTAAATTATCATTTTGATTTGGTAGGGTTGGTATGTATAGGTAGGTTGGTTAAATAATTGGTGGAATTCGTAGGGACTCGAACCTTTTTGAGAGAGCTATATAACAAAAATGCATGGATCTGAATGATGAAATTAAATATTAGTAAGCAAAACTAGGGGATGCGGGGAAGCCTAGAACGAAGACTGAAAACGTTGTGTGGGTACCGAGTATGGTTATAAATTAATTTAAGAATAGACAGTTTTTAACCCCTTACGTACAGGGATGTTTGTAATTTGTACTACCTGTGTGGCGGGCATATTTACCCTAAACGAGCTTCATTCCATGCTCTTTTTCATGCATAAACAAGATCCAGAGCGTAATACAATTATGTATCCGTGAAAGGGCGATAATAGAGCTTTCAAATGACACCTGAATTATCCTTGTAAGACTGCGGGTTCTCTTGCAACGTTCTTGCAACACGAGTGAAAAAGCCCTAAAATACCATAATTTCCTCAGTTAATCCTTGTTCTCGGGACACCAGGGGTGTGGAGGGTTGTGTTGGGGAGCCCAGTTACCTCGCTCAGTGCATGCTGAGCGGTCAGAGCCCATGTTGTGTCGTCCTCCCAACGCGTGGACTCTCTCTCAGAGCCGATAATGTGCTCAACATCCCGTTCAACTATTGTCGGGACCCGCGGGATAGGCCACTTTTCTCTCACTCGACATATGTCGGGACCCGCGGCTTGAGTGTTAATGCTGCGGCCAACCTATTCCACCAATTTCTATTCTGTTGGTACCAAAACGTTCGGAATTGCAAGCCTCACCCAACTACGCAAAAATGGCTTTGATCATCCGGGTAGCTTTCAAGATATGGAATTTTAAGTTTATTTCGACTTTGTTTGCCATACCTAGCTGAATTCTTATTTTTAGCTTTCTTTAAATATAATAAATAGATCCTTTTACGTTTAGTTAATTTTAGACTTGTCTTAATTTTTATGGATCATAATTGACTACCTGATGATGGCCTGCCTGTAGTGAGCCGAATATTTGTTGAAGAAAAAAGAAAAAATAGAGTAAGTAAATAAAGCATGGCATTAAGTACAGTGTTGACTCTATTCCTATGCCTACTATGGTATTATGGTATATATATACCAGTATATATATATATATATATACTATATATATATATATACATATATATATATATATATATATATATATATATATATATATATATATATATATATAATTATATATACCGGTATATATATATATATATATATATATATATATATATATATATATATATATATATATATATATATATATATATACAGTATAATATGTGTGTGTGTGTGTGTGTGTGTGTGCGCATGTCGCGAGAACATAGATGTATTAGATAAATTCACTGTAGTGAGATCCATAGAAGTGTTGGTTCAGGCCAGGATGCATTTTCTCACCTCAGTCTAGTATAATTAAGGGGTTATGGATTCCATAGATTTATTGTGGCGATGACAATACCTGTTCAGAAGGACCATGTTGTGGATCATTGAGACGCTCTTGCTTCCTTTGTTGTTGTATGGTTGTGAGGCATGGATATTTAACAGTGGTTTAGAAAGATACATCAATTCCTTTCATAATAAGTGTCATCGCAAAATCATTGGGTATTCTTGATATGATCGCATATCAAACCATCCTGTATATTCTCTGAAACTGACTTAATACATATTGAGTATATATTTCGTGAACAACAACTTCGGATACATGAGTATGTTGCTCGCCTCCCTGAAGTTGACCAGCTCATGCCGTGGTGTTGGTGGACAACACACATACGTGGAGGAGAGCTCAGGGAAGACCACCTTAATTAGCTATGGCAGAGGAAAGTCGATCGTTCATTCCAGGAACTGCTTGGGATGGACTGAATCAAGGCCTGGGTCCTAGCACAGAGGGCCCTCGGACAGGTCTCTCTGTTACTCAGTTACTTGTTCGTCAAGGGGAATCCACGCATTGCGAGCTAAGCTCATTATTATCGCCCCTCCTTAACTGGGAATGTATTGCGTGAAATGCATGTTAAGTGTTTTATGTACTGTTGGAATGGCTGTGGATGTGTGTGTAGTCTGTATTTAGCCAATTGGTGACAACGGAAACAAAGGCTTAGGGTGGATCTGTATGGTACCATTCTCACTATAGACGGTACCGTCTCGCCCGAAGGCTTAGGTAGCCATCAGCTTAGGTGAACCATATGATACCCATCTCGCCTTGTACCACTTTTTGCCTACCCCAGATGGGACTTCACAACGTCGTCCACTTATTCCAGGTACCTATTTACAGCTAGGTGAACTGAGGCTAACACATGAAAGGAGACAAGCCCAATTTGCCTCCGCCCGGCCGGGGATTGAACCCCCGACCCCTCGTGTGTGAGACGAGAGCTCTAGGCTACGGGCTGTGTTTGATTGTGTTTGATTGTGTGTGATTGATTGATTGTTTGTTAATGTGAATGTTACTCAAATAAATAAACCAATATTTGACAAGTTACTAAATTACCATGTTAAATTTAACTACGTAAATATTACGCACACAGACAGCTTAAATACATTTTATTTACAAGTCAGTATATACATGAAGGGGTTACGATCTTTACACTGGAAGGTAGCGAGTCCACAGAGGTATAAAATTGTCGAGAAAAGCAGAGGAAATAGCCCTGATGTATCTCCGGCGCCTGTTTGATGATGGAATAGTAGGAAGCCAAACATTATCGTCCTTTGGGTTCGAAGATGGTAGAAAAGCATTGCCGTAAAACGAACAAATGTATATATATATATATAATATATATATACAGTATATATATATATATATATATATACAGTATATATATATATATATATATATATATATATATATATATATATATATATATATAACCCCGGGTGGTCTTTATATCCCTTAAAGCACAATATTCTAAGGGTGTAAATCGTATAAGTAAAAGTAAGTTTTCCTGCCCTACGTCTCTGGCCAATATTCCCAGAAAATATTGGACGGAATCAGAAGGGAGGTACATCCAGTTTCATGGTGGCCATCTTGAGGTCTCTCGGGATCTCGCTCTGTGATGGTACTGTGCTGGCGCGCGGGCCAATGAGAACTCGTGGTTCAGCTGCTGGGCACTCCCATTGGCTGCCTGGGCAACGCGCGCGTGACATCCCGAATAAAAATAGTGAGGTTCCCATTTCCCGCGCAAAGTGAAGACATGCGTTGGTGCGCTCCCAATATATCGTAGATTTACCAGTTTATACGACTATCTACAGCATATTTCTGCTACCTACGGCTTGTGAAGTGCTTAGTGACAATGTCAGATACTGATGCACCCCCCGAAGACCCCCAGGCTCGGAATGCAGAGTGTTTTTTGATACGGTGTAATGCCTTCTACAGCGGCGGCAGTGGCGGGAAAAAACGCTGTAGTCCAGTCATAGACAATGACATAGACAGTGATGACAGTGTACGTGATCCAGACTACATTGTGACTGATAATGGTGATGATTTGAGTGACTTTGAAGAACTTCACTCTCTTGTAAATGTTAAACGTAGGCCTGGCACAGGGAGTGGGGTCGGTACGAAGGGGGCTCATTCAGGTAGCACTGAGGGTGATGATGAGAGTGACAGTGCCGAGGGTGGTGATGCAGGTGTGGCTCCAGTTACTGAGGGAGGTGGTGACAAGGAACCTGTGACAAGCGTGGCCGTAAACCGTCCCCCAGGAAAATCGAAGGTCCTCCGCTTGAACATGTCCATGAGCATATCCAATCTTTGGTTGTCACTGCTAGCCACTACTCTCGGGCCCACAGTCCCTTTAGGCGGTACCTAGAAAGTGGCCAAACTATTTGTGAGCTACACTCAAACTACACAGCATGGCTGGAGACAAAGTATCCAGAGAAGGAGAACATGAGTCCCCGCTTCTACCAGACGGTTTTTACCCGCGATTACAACATTGTGTTCAGGCCACCGAAGACGGATTTGTGTAACACCTGCGAGATTCTCAAGTCTAAGATAAAAAGCATGGAGGACAACCACAAGAATCCAGCAGTGCTTCAGAAAGAGTTTGATGAGCATAAGACAATCGCAGCTTTGGCACAGAAATGTTTGTCCTCCGCTGAGGTCGACAGCCGTGTAGCCTCAGTCAACTCTAACCTTCGCACTGTCGCCATTGATTTGCAGCAAAACCTTCCCTGTCACAAGATAATGTGACATAAAACTTGTGTGTGTGTGGCATCATTTGCGGACCCGTAGATCGTCTCCTGAGTGGGTCTACATCCCCATAACAATAGTGCATCGAAAAAGCAATTCATTCTCAATGTTGATATACTCCAAATACTTTCAAAGTGTGTTTGCAAAGAAAAATATTAACTCAAATATTATTTACAAAATGCATATATATTTTACTTTGCGTAACAATGGTGCTTCTTGTGCATGTACCTACATCACAAAGAAGTGCGCGTATTAAAGGTAGTCCATATTCAATGCAACACTACTTGAAATGTCTTCATTCATTGAAACCAGACGGCCGGATTAAAAAAAAAATATATATTTGATAAAATATACGGTATTTATATTGATACTTTCAACTCGCTAATTACAAGAGTGTCTACATATTTTCGGGCGAAAATGGCCTAGGTGAGAGGGGTTTTTTTCTTCACTATTCTTCCTTTTTCCTCCAACATGATACATTTAGCCAAAACAAGAATAATGGTAAATAAGCTGGCACTGGGGGTGAGACAAGGTCGATGATCCTATGGCATTTGAGGGGTTAAGCAATGCATGATGCAAACACAATTTCTCATCTCAAATATAAACAGATCAATTCCTATGGTGGACTGAAGAGGTGAAACTAGCAGTTGAAGTTAAGAAGAAAGCATATAGAGGTATATAGTACTAGAGGGAATGCAGATTTGGAAAGACAGAAAAGGGAAAGGTACTTGGAGAAAAAGAGTGGTGAAGAGCGTAGTTAAGGAAAGTAAGAGAAGGGTAGATGAGGAATTTGGAAGGAATTTAAGTGTAAAGTGGAGGGATTTTACGAAACTTTTCTGGAAAGGGGTCAAGAAAGTTAGGGAGGGAAGCAAGGGAAATAGTAAGGGTGTGAAAGATAAGAATGGGCGAGTGCTAGCAGAGAAGCAAGAGAGAGTCAAGAGATGGAGGGACCACTTCAACGAATTGTTGAACATAAGAAATGAAACGCCAGCAAACATAGTTGGAGGGGGTAATGGAGGGAGAAGAAGAGAAATAGTGGAGGAGGAGATAGGGATCAGGAGAGGTCAGAAGAGCGTGAAGCCATGAAAAGAGCTATGTTGGGGAAAGCATCAGGAATATTTGGAGTGTGTGGGTAAATGCTGAGGTATGGTAGTGAGATAGTGATTGAATGGGTATGGAAAATGTGTAAACTGGCATGGGAGAAGGGATTTGCGTGTGATGACTGGAAGACAGGCATAGTAAAAGGGAGAGAGGAGTGTGTGGTATTCACTAGAGGATATGTCTTCGATGCATAGTAGGGAAGATGTACAGTAGGGAAGTGACCGAGAGAGTGAGAGCAAGAATGGAGAAATGGGTAGGTCGGGGGCTGGGCGGGTTTAGTTTAGGAGGGTGTGTATACCAGATTTATGCCTTGAAATGTGTTGTGAAGAAATATCTGGAGAAGGGATATAAGGTGTATGCTGTCTTTATGGAAATGGAGAAGGCCTACGAATAAGTTGATAGAGAAAGTCTGTGGAAAGTATTGAAAATATACGGAGTAGCTGGCAAGTTGCTGAAAGCGGTAACGAGCATTTATGAGGGTGCAAAGGCGGCAGTATGTGTGTAAAACGAACAGAGCGAGTTATTTTATATGAATATTGTGTTAAAGTAAGGGTGTGTGATGTTCCCATGGTTGTTCAATATATATACTGTATATATGGATGGAGTCATGAAAGAAATACAAGGAAGAGCATTGGATGTTGGTGTACTACTGATAAGGGAAGTCATAATGTGGAAGTCACCTGTACTGTTGTTTGCTTATGATACAGTTCTGATAAGTGATAGTGAGTGGTATTTACAGGGTCTGGTGAATATGTTTGGAAGAGTATGTGGAAAAACGGAATTTGAAGGTAAATGTTGGGAAGAGTAAGGTTATGGTCTTTGAAAGGAGTGCAGTCACAGAGTGAGAGGTGAGGTTGAAACGGTAAGGGTATGGAGAATGTCAGCTCATTTAAGTATTTGGCCAGTGTGTTGAGTAAAGATGGGAGTGTGGATGAAGAAGTACGGGAAATATACATATTTTAAGTAGCCTTTGCTTTGGCTTCTCTTAGAGTGACTTTACAGACCATGTGGTCCCTGCGAGGCAGTCTGGACTTAATTATATAATGAGTACGCATTTCTTAGCAGACCAGAAGATAGTGCAGAGAGATATCGAGTGATAAATATATACAGTGATGTGAGGAATTAAGCAGTAATTCTAACAATGAAAACAAATCTCGCATTGTTTTCGATGATAATGATGTATGTAGATATTATAAATGCATCCATGCTGTCTTCTACACTTACACGGTAATGTTATAAATTCTCATTTTGCTGTGTGTATTTGTTCCTCCTAATCCAGACATTCTTCTTTCGTTTTCTTCACATTCCATCTAGACATCGCATTTGTATGTGCTGAAGGAAGAGAGAGTAAGAAATATGAATGGAATGAGAGAGATGGTCGATTAACACGAGCACCAAACGTGTGAGTTATGTGGAGAATCTCACCTTTGACATCACCATGACTACAACATTTCAGAGCTAGTATGTCTGCAAATAAATCTATTCCCCTCTTATTATATATATTATTATGTAGATGCATATAGTTGTCTATATGTACATACATATATTTATTTTTCATATATATATATATATATATATATATATTGTATTTATATATATGTATACTGTATATATATTTTTGTTTTCTTTTTCTTTTCTATGTGATTGAGGGAGGCAAAAGGCAGAACTGCCTATAGCGAGTGCCTCCCCCATAGCTGAAAGAGTGACAGGGCCAAAATCAAGGGACGTTCAAGCCTGGATACACAGAGTTTGAAGCAATTTAAGTCATAGGAAGAGGGAAAGACTGATTCTGGGAGAGAGTTCCAGAGCTCAGCTGTTGAGTAGAAGAAAGACTGAGAGTAACGTTTCACTCTCGGGTTGGAGAGTTGCACATAGTAGGGGTGGGATTGAGTTGCAAGATGGGTACCATGTGCCCTACGTAAAGGAGGTCATATACACTGGGAAAGCTCTGAAGAACACTGATTATTATAGTAGCGATAGAATAGCGAGAGAGATGCAACATTGCGGCGGAGAGAGAGAGATTGCAGAGAGTTGGTGAGTGGACGGGAGTTAATGATACAAAAGGCCTTCCTTTCTACTTTGTCTACGAGAGCGGTGCGAGAGGAACCTCCCCACACATGTGAACAATACTCAATATGCATTATGCCCCTGTACAGAGCAAGAAGCTGTGCAGGGGAAAAGAACCCCCTAAGGCGGTTGAGCACACCCAGCTTCTGGGAGGCTGCCTTAGCAAGACTGGTAATATGGTCCTTCCAACTGAGAGCAGAAGAAAAAGAGACACCAAGAATATTGAGAGAAGATGAAGGATTGATTTTTATATTGTTGAAGAATAAGGGATAGTCCGCTGGGAGTTCCGTACGGGTAGATAGATGGAGAAATTGGGTTTTGGAAGTATTAAAGGTAACAGGGTTTTCTCTGCCCCAATTGGAGATAGTATTTAGATCAGAATTTAAGAGTTCTATGGCTTCATTACGTTTGTCGTTGAGGGATTGCTGGCTGGGGCGTTCTGAAAAACTAATGGAGTAGTGTAAGGTAGAGTTGTCTGAGTATGAATGGATGGGAATTGAGGTACAGTTGAGGAGATAATTTATAAAAATTAGAAAGAGAATAGGAGATAGGACAGAGCCCTGAGGAACACCGGAGTATATAGGGTGAGGAAGTGAACAATGGCCGTCCACAACCGCGGCTATGGAAAGGCCGAAAAGGAAATTAGAGACAAAGGCACAGATGGAGGGATAGAAACCGAAGGAGGGTAGTTTAGAAAAAAAAAAAAAAAAAAAAAAAAAATATATATATATATAGGGCCTATATATATATATAATTTTATATACAGTATATATATATATATATATATATATATATATATATATATAGTAGATATATAGATATATATATTCCGGGAGGATGGGACTCGTTAGCCTTGGTCGGCTACTCATCTAGGGGAGACAACCTTATAAAAATCAGGGTGGATGGGATTCATCAGCCTTGGTCGGCAACTTGTCTTTGGGAGAAAACCGTATACATATCCGTACTGCTTACCTAAGGGTGAAGCAGGTTAGTGGATGGTCTAGCCACACACCACTGTAGACAAACAGTGCTAATAAGATACATAGAAGACCTCAGAGTCAGACGGACCCTAAATTGAGTAGTCAATCCTGTGAATCCTTCAGTAAACTGGCATAGGTTGTCCCTCATACAGGGGATAGGTCCGCTTGGGGGCATTTCGTGTCTGGCCACCATCGTTAAGAGGAGTAAGGCGTCTGGCAATATCTATATATCTATCTATGTATCTTTCTATCTATATATCTATATATACTGTATATATAATTATATATATATATATATATATATATATATATATATATATATATATATATATATATATGTATATATATTGTATATATATAATTTTTTTATATGTGAGTAAGGGAGACAAAAGGCAGAACTGCCTGTAGCAAGTGCCTCCCCCGTTGTTGAAAGAGTGACAGGGCCAAAATCAAGGGACGTTCGAGCCAAAATGCCTGGATACACAAAATTTGAAGCAATTTAAGTCATAGGAGGAGGGAAAGACTGATTCTGGGAGAGAGTTCCAGAGCTCAGCTGTTGAATAAAAGAAAGTCTGAGAGTAACGTTTCACTCTTGGGTTGGAGAATTGCACAGAGTAGGGGTGGGATTGTGTTGCAAGACAGGTACCACGTAGTCTAGGTAGAGGAGGTGGTATACACTGGGAGGGCTCTGAAGAGCACTGATTATTGTAGTAGCGATAGAATAGCGACAGAGATGCAACATTGCGGCGAAGAGAGAGAGATTGCAGAGAGTTTGTGAGTGGGCGGGAATTAATGGTACAAAAGGCCTTCTTTTCTACTTTGTCTAGGAGTGCAGTGTAAGAGGATCCTCCCCACACATGTGAACAATACTCAATACAAGGACGCACTGTGCCCCTGTACAGAGCAATAAGCTGTGCAGTGGTAAAGAACCCCTTGAGGCGGTTGAGCACACCCAGCTTCTGGGAGGCTGCCTTAGCAAGAATGGTAATATGGTCCTTCCAAGTAAGATGAGAAGAAAAAGAGACACCAAGAATATTGAGAGAAGATGAAGGATCAATTTTTTTATTGTAGAAGAATAAGGGATAGTCCGCTGCGAGTTCCAGACGGGTAGATATTGGAGAAATTGGGTTTTGGAAGTGTTAAAGTCAACAAGGTTTTCTCTGCCCCATTTGGAAATAGTAGTTAGATCCGAAGATATGTGTTGTATGGCTTCATTACGTTTGTTTTTGAGGAATTGCTGGCTGGGGCGTTCTGGAAAACTAATTGAGTAGTGTAAGGTAGAGTCGTCTGCATATGAATGGATGGGACTGGAGGTACAGTTGAGAAGATAATTTATGAAAATTAGAAAGAGAATAGGAGATAGGACAGAGCCCTGAGGAACACCGGAGTTGATAAGATGAGCAAGTGAGCGATGGCCGTCCACAACCGCAGCTATGGAACGGCTGGAAAGGAAATTAGAGACAAAGGCACAGATGGAGGGATAGAAACCAAAGGAGGGAAGTTTAGAAATTAAAGATTTGTGCTAGACTCTATCGAAGGCCTTCGATATGTATAGCGCAATAGAAAAGGTCTCACTGAAGTCCCGAAAGGAGGATGACCTAGAGTTAGTAAGATATGAAAGAAGATCACCAGTACAGCGACACTTAAGGAAGCCATACTGGCCATCTGAGAGTAGATTATGAGAAGAGAAATGCTTAAGAAAATTAGAAGCAAGAATAGTTTAAAAAACTTTAAAGATACAAGAGATGAAAGCAATTGGACGAGGGTTAAGAGTGGTCTGTCCCTTCTTTGGGACAGGTTGAATGAGAGCAAACTTCCAGCAAGAAGGGAAAACGTTAGAGGAGAGACAGAGACGAAAGAGTTTACCTAATCAGGGATTCAGCACAGAAGCACAGTTTTTTAGTACAACAGTACAACAGGTTTTTTGGAGGGCAGGCTGGGGTTGCCATCAATATTGATGAGTCCCAGAAAGGATCAGCTAGGAGGGCCATGTGGTGAAACATGAGTTTGAGCTGTCTTTATCAGCCACATAATACTCCCCGACCCCGGGAGTACCGCCCTGTTCGGCTGGTACCTACAGCCTCCTCCTAACAATTTTGGAGGTGGGATTCCCAGTCCCAACCTATAGGGTCTTTTTTTTTTTTTTTTTTTTTTGCTATATTCTAACTTATTCCATCTTGGGCATAGGCTGAGAGCCTGAACATTCACCACTGTACAATCAACAGTGAAGTCTGTGAGGTCTCGTTCCAGTCTAGGGAGTGAGACATGTGAAACACGTAGAGTACAACGAGGACCTGCTATCTTGCCTTCGCATGAGGCATGGTGCTCACTCATGGCCCGAAGCGACCACATCTCTGAAGCCACCTCGCTCCACTGCTTCACTGTCTCACCCCTTACACTCGGACTCTCACTCTTACACACACACACACAACGCCGCCTGTTGAGCAGATAATTCACCAGGCATTGCACCCCTATAGCATAATTTGAATATGGGAATATTCATACAGTGCTATTTAATCAGGGAACAATGAGGGTATTTAATTGGCGTTTCGGTGGGCTTTGTGGTAATGCACTGATACTAGGTACAGCACAAATTGAAGATTTCAATGTTCACCACCGCCAATGGCTCTCCTCTCATTTCACTGCCCAACCTGGTGACCAAGCTTACTTCTCTTCTATCCTAAATGACCTAGAACAACTAGTCAAGCACTCTATTTGTATCCACAAAGTGACGGGCGGTGGGGTCGCCACATCCCTACGCTGAATTTCTGCCAAAGACTCTCCCAGTCGGAGCGCCGCTGGATATAAATAGAGTGCTTGACTAGTTTTTCTAGGTCATTTAGGATAGAAAAGATGTAAGATTAGTCACCAGGTTGGGCAGTTGGGCCACAATACTGTTTACAATGGTATAATACTGGCCACATTTTAGACGGTTATCCAAACCGTTAAGGTCCAAAATGAAAATGCGATAATAAATATTATATCCTATACTGATAGATACATTATTACTAAATGTTTCATATACATTCGTCGAGATAATTGAGATTTAGAGGAAAATTTCAGTAACTATATTTCAAACAATTATTTATAAGTTCAACATAAAAGTCAAAGATCAAGGTGAACTAATGTAATATTTCTAAAGCTATATTATGCATATACCGTATATTTGATTGGCTAATACATTGGTAATTGGTAACACAAGCAAGAACTGTAAACCTACATAGAGGTCAAGGCCATGGGTAATTTCCTATACACATTACTAAATTCATATATGTTCTGCCAAGTGACATCGGAAGCTAAGCTCTCAGTCTATCACTACTCGTAGGTCCTTCTCACAAATTACATATTTCATTTATTCATGCATTTTATATTAGAAGCATTTCGTCCGTGAGTTATAGATTATCAACTTAATGCATTTTCAGGTTGAAAAAACAGTTATGCTTCATACCACTTTTCATCTCATTTATATGCTCCTATAATAGTTTACGATCTTCAATATTTTGTATTCTTCTAAATATTTATGTGTCATTGGTATATATATATATATATATAGTTATGAGTACTTCAGCAGTAGATTTTGGGCACTTAAACCTCCATATCAAAAGGAAAAGAATTGACAGGGCGCCAGGCAACATCTTTATTTTTCAAATTTTCGGCTAACCTTAAGCCATCATCAGGAACAACATTCCCTAAAAATAAGTAATATACTATTAGAACAACGCAATTTGTAAAAAATAGGGTAATGATTATCGAATCTATAAAAGGTTAAACTTACTAAATATAAACAATCCTATATTAATGTCTCACTATATATAAAATTAAAATTCATACACTAACCATGTAAAACCAGTGAAGATACCGAAAAGCAAAATAAAGACCATCACAATTGAACCATATCACATATTTTAACCTTTGAATACAAACATTGTTTCCATAAATTCAAAACAAAGTCACAACACAGGCTAATACCATACAACGGATCAAGAAACGATCTCCCAATTTATCTAACACCATTGATTTATCAGTAAGGAAACTATATAATAATATTTCGATAACTAGCAATTAACTTACATAACCCCTGACCAAAAATCCAAACACAAATGATACTCTTAGTCAAAAACATAAAAAATTAATAAACTAAGCCTAAATCAATCTTATATATCATAGCAATACGAGACTGAAATTCAACCCAATCTAGAGATTTAACACAAAAAACACATCACTCCCAATGACAAAAGCAAAAATATTTATGTTTAAACCCATCATTATTTTTTTATATATATATATATATATATATATATATATATATATATATATATATATATATATATATATATATATATATATATATATATATATATACACTATATATATATATATTGTGATATCTGGAAGATAACCAAGATGTGACTTGTGACCAGACCAACCTGTTGAACGCGACTTTACACCTACAACTGCAAGAAACGACCCCTCTTTCTTTCCTACGTGACGAGAGAGAGAGAGAGCGAGAGAGAAAGCAGCATAGCTCGTGTGGACGTGCCATTCCACACATTCCTCAAGTTTCTGCCAAAGCGAGCGAAAGGGGCGGGGCACCTGTGACGTGATGAGCAGCCCCCCCTTTCCCCACCTACTTCTAACACCTGGTTGGCTCCCGCATATCTGTTCTCGTCGGTAATTGGCTCTCACACCCTGCCTGCATCGGATTGGATTAGGCACCTGTTTCCTGACTTCTGATTGGATTAGCTTGGTCCGGGAAATGATATATAAGCCTGGGATTTGATAGTTCAAACTAGTACTTTTTTAGCTGGGGAGAGACGAGCAGTGTGTTGGGGAGACGACACAGGCTTCACAGGCTTTTATAATAGGGGTTATTATATGTTAAGCAACGTCCGGGAGCGACCTCTTACTCGTTAGTTAGAGATTATTCGTGACTGTTAATTAACCAGAGGTATGTCAGAAACATACACTCATTTGATTTAAGATGTTGGATTGGAGAATCATATGTGTTTAATTGGAGAGATATATATTTTGAATTACTGTTTAATTTTGGTGATTAGAATTAATGTTTGATTCAGAGATGATTTGTGATTGAATATTGACTACTTTACCTGTTAACTATTAACTAAATTGATGTAAAGCTATTGTCATTCATAATTAATGATTAAGCCTTGTATAAGTTAAATACTTACCTGACTTTATGTAAAGCTATTATTCGGAATAGGCATTGTAAAAGGCCTATACATTATAATTATTGTCTACTTAAGCCTACTAAACTATAATTTGTACTTTAGTGAAATCAGAACGTATGTAAAACGATCCTGAAACTCTATCATAACTTTCATTGCTTATTATTTTGATTAATTGTAAAATACCTTATTTACGTTCATAAATACAATTCCATTTTATATGTGACTTTATAATATTTCCTTACCATTTGTATTAGTCAAATGTCTTTCAGTAATAAGAATAAATAAGATGAAATACTAAAGGAGAATAATAATAATAAACTAATAATAAAGAGATAATATAAAGAGTAAAACAATCTCTAAAGGGTTAACAAACTTAAATTAATTATATAAAAATATCTTAATACTTTGCTGATAATCAAGATTAATTGAGATATTCTAGTGTCTTAAAACCTTGCTTACACACCGAACTTTTGTATTCGTAATTAATAGCCTCTTTCATATTAAAACATTCAATGTAACTTTAAATAGTTTACTGATTAAATATAAATGAAGTGTATCAGATTATAAAGGATAACTGTCCCAAAAACTAAAGGAAAGCAAGTAACAACATAATAAACTTTAATATTTTACGTTCTATTGGCCTTCAGCTGTTTGCTACACTTTCATATTAACTGTTCTATCTTTATTTATTTAGTTAACCACTTCTAAATCAAGATACGTAACAATATATAGATATACTGTATATATGATTTGGAGAGAGCAGCTTTACGATCGTTCACAACATTTTCTAATGTGGTCAGGTGATGATGTGAATGCTATGAATTGGTGACGTCATAAGGGGTAGTTTATTGATGTGTCGGTGTAGCCACGATATTTTTAAGTCAACAGGAACAATTAGATCACCTCGAAAAAAAAACTGACATTTGGCGTTGACTCAATCGTAGGTCCATTTGGTCTGCCACCACGCTGGCCACTGTGCTCTCGCCTCCTCCATGCTATCGGCTCCTTCGATATATGATACTATTACTCTGTAAATAATCTGATAATTAATTAATATACAGTAGATAACAAAATAACATGGGTCCCAAAACTGATCCTTGGAATAGCCCACTTGCTACATCCTTCCATGCTGAAGTCGCTTCGTTCACCACCACGTTATGTCTTGTATTTCATAAAAAATCCTGTATTCATCCCATAAGTCATCGCCGATATTATGTGGCATAACCCTTTATAGGGTACTATATAAAGGCTTTGTCTATAATTCCCTAGTATGGGCCTTTACGATGATATATACTTCAAATAATCATCCCTCATTCTGCACTCTATCATGCTTAATGCGGTGGACCCCAAGTGATTTAATATAGATGTACACTCCAGGACCAGCCACTTATATATTTAATATAGATGTACACTCCAGGACCAGCCACTTATATATTTTTTTCCTGAAAATACACGGGATGGGTTAGTAATGAAGGAAAACAAAAATGGTCACCTAGGTCATTTAGGGGTCTTGAGGGGTGGCGGAAAGTCGCAATTAACATGGGGTGATGGGTAGGCAATATACTTGAAAATCACTCCCGCGCGCCCCCACACGCATGCGGCTGGACTTGGAGGGTTGCCAACCATCGGTTCTGTTCCGTAGGTTCCTAAAGTAGTTCCCATATAAATGCGAATCCTCGAGGTGCCATAGGACAAGAGTAATTAACGCGAACGCAACCATTGCGTCGCTGGGGTTTAGCGTTTACTACATAGGCGACGTCGCTAGTACTCAAGGGGTTAACAGGTTCAACTCTTTAGACAGAAGAGGAAAATGGAATGTATAGGCCAACCTCCATGCCCAAGATGATTACCCCGATAATACTTACAGCACACTCCGAGGATCCTCAGCAGAAAATATAATTCATCTTCGTATGGTTTCTGTTTAACCTAAGAATAATTTTAGTAACCCTTGTCTGAATTTGCCTCAATTTATATAAAATCTACAATGGGCTGGAATGACGAGTAGTATAAAGGTAGATATGTTAATTAATTTTATTTATTTATTTAATCTAATATAATTGATGTTATTATATATATTAATTTACATATTTGTGTATTTATTTTTTGTCAAACTAAATTCGAAAAACATCCTAATCATTCCACCTGCATTATTAACCTTTCGGATTGCCAGTGAAACCTGAACGCTGGGCTTAAGTCCCAAAACACGACAACACCTACACCTGTTGCTTGTATTGCATTGTTAAGTTGGGATAAATTTATGTTGTAACGTGCTTGATCATTACGTGACCTCTCTACTATCCTATCCAAGTCTCGCTGGAGTTCTTGTACTTCTAACATTGTGTTTACTGTTCTCCCTATTTTCGTATAGTTGACCAATTTAGATCAATTGCAAGTGAAATTTTCATTAATATCAAACAGCACCATATTTGAAAATTGTAGGCAGTGTGTTGGTAAAGCTCGAAAAAGGATTAATATTATATATGTATGTGAGATGCGAGGAGTTAAAGAAATGACAAACCCCCATCACCAGGCATCCACAGCATCCAATTCAACAGCAGAGCCGCCAAACCGGATTGCTACCATCCAAGTGTGCAACACCAACACCATCAACTCCTATGGGCAGTAACATGGCGACCACCGCGAAGGGCAACAACATGGCGGCCGTCCAATAGAAAACGTACCACGCAACCGCTCGAGGGAGAAAGTACCAAACGGAAGGGACTATTCAAAACCGACCGAGGACATGACCATTGCCAACCGCAACAGCATTTACATCACCCATATAACCCTTGCACCAGCTCAAACTACCTCATATTCCGGCCACACCACCAGACCAGGAACGTGCACCAGCAGAAACAACAGAGAACCTGATCTATTACCTCATTCATCCCTAATAAGGCGAAAGAGTGGCACCCACGTGTACCTAGCCACCTCAGACGATTCAACTCTTCCCCTTTAACCTGGCAAGCCTAGACAAGCCAAAATACAGCCAAACATCAAATACAAATACTGCCCTGGGGTAAGGGAATAGAATATGCATTACGTGCCTCCTGCATGTCTTATGAGGCAACTAAAGAGGTTGGGTTGGTGGGCTTGCGACCCCCCACCCGTGAAAAATACTGAAAGCAACGAAGAATGAACGAACAGCACCGGATATGGACAGACCTAATATTGACGAACCCCGACCGACTATGGACAATCTTAGAATAGCGACCTGGAATGTGAGGGGCGTGAATGATGACACAAAAGAGAGAGAGAGGTCCTGGAAGTGTTAGTGAATGCCAGTGTTGGATGTATGGGGTACAGATATGAGAGAGTGGCAATGTGGAATGGGTTTGTGTGCTGGTGTGAGTGAGGGAACAGCAAGAGAAGGTGTGTGTTTGTTAGTAAGTAACAAATGTAAGGAGCGTGTAAGAGACTATGAGTCTGTGGGTTCAAAGATTGTTAGGATGAGAATGAAAATAGGAATACAAGCGTGGGTGATTGTGTGTGTCTATGCTCCGACAGAGGATAAACCTGTAAGAGAGAAAGAGGAGTTCTGGGTGAATGTGGAGGCGTGCCTGGATAAGTTTGGCAAGAGCGAACGAATATTTCTGATTGGGGATATGAATGGGAAGGTGGGTGATAAGAAAGTTGATGGAGTGGTGGAAGGTGGGGTGTGCCGTCAGAGGTGAATGGGAATGCTAGCGCACTTGTGGACGTATGTGTGGGGAGGAGGCTGTGGATAGCCAACACCTTCTTCCGACACAGAATGATACACAGGTACACATGGAAAGTGGTGTGGAGGAAGAAGGATAAGGATAAGACAGTGGTGAAATGAAAGGCACTGATTGATTATATTATGTGTGGATGAATGAATGAAGAAATCTGTGCTGGATGCTAGGGTGTATAGAGGTATTGGAGGGGGTCTATCTGACCATTATGTAATAGTAGCAAAAATTGGGATACAAAAGAAGTGGGTGAGGAGAGGTGGAGGGACGCCAGAGGAAGGTGAAATAGCGAGGAGGGCAGAGAGGTTGCAGGAGGAGGAAATCAGGGAAGAGTACAGGAGAGCAGTAGAAAGACGACTAGGTATATTTGACCTGGAAGGTATGGAGGAAGTGGAGTAGATGAGTAAGGTTTTTAAGGAAGAGATTTGTGCAGCATGTGATGAGGTGTGTGGAGTACGGAGAAGAGGGAGGGGAGTGAAGGGTACAGCATGGTGGACAGAAGAGGTAAAAATAGCTGTGGAAGACAAGAAGAAAGCGTATAGAGAGTGATTGGGTAGTAGAGGGAATGAAGATTTGGAGAGACAGAAACGAGTGAGGTACGTGGAGAAAAAGAGAGTGGTGAAGAGAGTAATGAAGGAAAGTAAGAGAAGAGTAGATGAGGAATTTGGAAGGAATCTGAGTGTAAAATGGAGGGTGTGTAAGAAACTGTTTTGAAAAGAAGTCAAGAAAGTTAGGGAAGGTTGCAAGGGAAACAGTAAGGTGTGAAAGATAAGAATGGGTGAGTGCTAGTCGAGAAGCAAGAGAGAGTCGAAAGATGGAGGGAGTACTTCAACGAATTGCTAAATGTAAGGAATGAAGCGTCAGCAAACATAGTTGGATGGGGTATGGGAGGGAGAAGAAGAGAAGTAGTGGAGGAGGAGGTGGGGGTCAGGAGGTCAGAAGTGTGTGAACCCATGAAAAGAGTGAAGTTTAGGAAAGCACCAGGAATAGATGGAGTGTGTGGGGAAATTCTGAGGTATGGTGGTGAGATAGTGATCGAATGGGTATGGAAAATGTGCAAACTAGCATGGGAGAAGGGGAGTGCACCTGATGACTGGAAGACAGGCATAATAGTCCCCTTATGTAAGAGTAAAGGGGAGAGAAGAGTGTGTGGTAACCACCAAGGAATATGTTTTCTAAGTGTAGTAGGGAAGGTGTACAGTAGGGTAGTGATTGAAAGAGTGAGAGCGAGAACGGAGAAATTAATAGGTGACGAGCAGGGCGATTTTAGGAAGGGAAGAGGATGTGTAGATCACATTATTACCATGAAATGTGTTGTGGAGAAATATCTGGAGAAACAACAAAAGCTGTATGTCGCCTTTATGGACTTGGAGAAGGCCTATGACAGAGTAGATAAAGGTATGTGGAAAGTACTTAGAATATACGGAGTAGATGGCAAGTTGTTGAAAGCAGTGAAGAGCATGTATGAGGGTGCAAAAGCAGCAGTACGTGTGGAGAACGAATAGAGTGAGTTCTTTTATCTGAATTTAGGGTTGAAACAGGGGCGTGTGATGTCCCCGTGGTTGTTTACTGTATATATGGATGGAGTCATGAAAGAAATACAAGAAAGGGCAGTGGATGTGGTTGTATCGCTGATAAGGGAGGGAAGCGATTGAAAGCTACCTGCACTGTTGTTTGCTGATGATACAGTTATGATGAGCGATAATGAATGGGAGTTGAAGGGTCTCGTAAATATGTTTTGAACAGTGTGCGAAATACGGAATCTGAAGGTAAATACGGGGAAGAGCAAGGGTATGGTCTTCGAAAGGGGTGAAACCACAAAGTGTGAGGTGAAGTTGAACGGTCAGGCTATGGAGGTTGTCAGCTCATTTTAATATCTGGGCAGTGTCCTGAGTAAAGATGGGAGTATGCATGAAGAAGTGCGGGAGAGGGTGCAACATGGGGTTGTAGGAACGTTGAAAGCAGTAACAAGAAATAGGGTGGTCAGCATGGAAGTGAAGTCCTTGCATGACAGTGTGGTAATACCGACACTGACTTATGGAAGCAAAGCATGGACGTTGGTGAAGAGACTCAGACCAAGAGTGGGAGGGGTGGAAATGAGTTACTTGAGAAGTGCGTTCGGCGTTACATGGAGGGATAGACAGACGAATGAGGAAGTAAGAAGGTGTGGTGTGGAGGTAGATGTGCTGGAAAGTGTGAAAAGGAACACCTTGAGATGGTTTGGCCATATGGATCGTATGGGAAGCGAGAGCATGACTAAGAGGGTGTACTAGAGCGAGGTTGAAGGACAGAGAGGGAGAAGTAAACCGAATGAGATGTGGAAGGATGCAGTGAAGAAGTGTATGGATGAAGGCAGTGCTGGTTGGGAGGAGGGGCGTCTATTGACTGGGGACAGAGGTGCAAGGGGGCGTTTCGTTCGTGGCCACCCCTTCGGGGATCATGGCGTCAGGCAATCAATAGTTAGATAGATAGATCAAATAAATCAATGGATCTATGGTGTGCATCGGGAAAAAATGCCCAGCAACAGCTGCAACGCCTAATCTTCCAAATCAACGAAGTATAAATAACACGCCAGACTTGGGGAAAGTGCAACCCACTTCTACCCCTAATATCTACAATCCCTCACCTTTCAAACATCAACCCAGTTCCACCACCTGCACAACTACTCAACGTATCAGAAGTACCAGCTGCAACCAGTACATTTTGCCCCACAACTGCAAAACAAATCAGATGACCTGCCATGGCCTTGATGTCCAGAAAGCTCGTGCACAGGACAGCTAAGAAAAAAAAGAGGCACTACACACGCTGACCAACCCATCAGCAAGCATTTAGCCTGCTGGCTTGCAGCCTATTTTTGAATCCTTGACAAGTAATCCTAGGGAATAAAGGATAGTTAAAAACTCTGAAGCTTGTCGTAATAGTCAATTTAGGCATCCGACATCACTCAATTATTGTGTGGAAGGTAGACGACAGTCGAACCAACTAGGTTATTATGCCAGATGGGAAATTGAACTATTTGACAATTATTATGTTCCTTCCAACAACCAACCATACTCCTAAAACCGATTAATGAAATTTACAAAACACATGTGGCAGTCCGTGGATTCGAACCCAGGACACTCACACCGAAAATCAACACCTTATGCATCACACCACGAAGACAGGCAAAGGATGGTGGACACTGCCTACGATTTATTATGCAACTTCGAATCCTGCATATCAATCTAAGCATGTACACACATCCCAACTGCAACTCACGTAGGCTATGCATATGTAAATGGAAAGAGCAATTAATGGGGCCTTAACCACTAGGGAAGTCCTCTCGATAAATCACTCCTGAACCAATATCAATTATTTTGTTCCTTCCAACAACAAACTCTACTCCTAAAATCGATTAATGAAATTTACAAACACATGTGGCAGTCCGTGGATTCGAACCCAGAACGCTCACACCGAAAATCAACACCTTATGCATCGCACCACGAAGACAGTTAAAGGATGGTGGACACTGCCTACGATTTATTATGCAACTTCGAATCCTGCATATTGTGACGTTAACCACTCCGTTAGAACCGCATGGCTTGTCCTACAGTGACTCGCTAGGATCGCCAGGGCAGTAGATGGGGCTACAGTTTGTGTATTAGAGTGTGCTTTATTTCATATGAAAGCTCGTGTCATGGGCAGTCCAGAAAGGCTCTTTGTTTTCGCCCATGTCAAGGCTTTATATATTTAATTGTAAAGTATATATTTTATCATTAACTAGTAATGATAGGATCTGGGAGAGAGAGAGGGAGTAGAACAGAGTGAGAGGGGGCGCGCAGTGTTTTTTGTCCCGCTCGATGACGTCACGGCTGGCTGCCTCGCGGGGGTTGGTGGAGAGAGGCCCTTACCATGCTGTAAGCTTTGCTAGTGGTTAGATGACTTGTAACCGCTGTTTTCCCACGCGGCTCGAGCTAGTGCGAGTATATATACAGTTCCTCGCCACTCTCTCCCTCAGATCTGGTTTCTAGAACGCACCCATCTTTTTCCTTTTGCTACCCGTACCCCGCTCGCACCTGAGAATCTTTTCCTCTGCCTATCTCTCTCATTTTCCATATCTTTCACCACCTTTTATTAACATTATATCCCCTCTGGTTAACTCTGCAAAATCAGCTTCATGCTGGCCAGTTGTATTGTGCGTTAAGGTCGGATATAACCCATGTATGTTAGTTGTTAAGATAAGTGGATCACGAAACATTGGTTGGCATTTATATTGTTTAAGTACTGCATCCTTTAATTATTAGTGTTCTGCTGGATTAGATAATGCTAGACTAGGAGTCTGATATTATAAGGTATTGTTTCCTATGAGTGCTGGCTTTAGTTAAAAGCTGCACGACATACCTGAGAACTGGAGTTGATTGAGTAAATTCTAGTCTGTGTGCCATTGAGAATAGAGCATGCACGAATGAGGGCTTTTTGCCTATACCATACTGCACTGTTTTAGTCTCGATTGTTTGTCTTTGAGGTACGCCCGGAGAACGCTTAATACTTCGGTATTAAGGTTTCTCAAGAGAGCTACCCTTCATTATAACGTAATATTTGACGCACAGACTTGAGATTTGCACTAGGCTATGCGGCATGCCATGCGCACCAGTATCTCGTATCATTGACTCTAGCTAGACTTTATCAATCATAGTAGACATTAAGTATATTAACCTAATTACTCTTTTTATGCATACCCGTTTATGATTACACAAGCATTTCGCAGACTAGTTTGATGTATTGAGACACAAACGACTTAGGCTCTTTTTGTTGATAGGAATATACTGCATTGACGTGTCGATTATTATTGTTGTTGTGTTTAGGATATTCTTGGCTCCGACGGCATTATATATTCTGCCTTTTTGTGTGCATAGCCTGCACGAGCATTGTTCCGCTGCCTGCCTTTTTGGGTTCCATTTCCGATACGAGCATCTTTATAGCATCTAACATTTAAAGAAGATTCCTTGTTAGTGTTGAAGGACTTTAGTGCACTTTCTTTCATGCAGGAGTGCCTGACATTTATTGATTAAAGTAACGTAAGCTGTAACTTCTCTTACCACCTTACTTTGCATACCATAACCAAGCACCTTCGGTTATAGGTAGTAATAGGCTGTTTTCACATAACATTAAGCCTAGAGTAGAAGCACATTTATTGAGAGTTTGATAGCCTATTATTGCATATAGAACTCTGTAGAGTATTTGTGTTCTTTGTTCACTGGGAATATACATCAGAGGTTGGAGCTAGCGCTTTCCGTTGTAGCATTTATGCCATTACTAGTCCAATGAATAAGAGCCCTGATATATTTGAACCCCAGTCGTAACAAATGGCGACCTTACCTAGGATTTGGTGAACATACATTTATTAGCAGGGAACATTTGTTGTTTTGGAGAATATTTTGCGGGGATCAGCAAGAATAATTTTTTTTTGCAACATAGTATAGCCCTTGAGTATTTCCGAGAATTTTTGTGTGTATATTGAGGTATAAGAGTTTGGGGTGCTTCTTTTCTGAATATTGTGGTGAGAAATTTTTGTGAGCATAATGTCTTATACCGGATCAGAGGAGAATGGAGACACGGTACGTAATGTCGAAACTGAGGAACAGCAGCATGATGAAAGGGTTAATCGGGTGAACTGTGAGGAGGATGCTAGGATATTTTTGCAATGGCCTGTTACTGCCGAGCGGTTGGAGGGTATGGATCGGTACGGTCTTCAATGCCTGGCCACAGCTATCGGTCATGCGGTTACTAGCAGCATGACCAAGGATAACTTGATAACGTGTGTACTGGGCAGGGTGACTGGTGAGCGAGAAGGGTTGAGTGCTCAGAGCCCTTCGGCCATGCTTCCCCTGCACTCGACTCCCAGCCATCCCAGTAGTTTGCCCACCCCGGGTACGCTTCCGCAGTTGGGTGGTGACTGGCAGGGTGGGTTGCCCCTGGGGGGACCACCGGTAATTTCAAACATTGTAGCACCTTCACCTCCTCAAGGGTTATCTCCAGAATTATTGCTTCAGCTCGAATTAGCTAAGATCGAAGAGAGAAAGGCTATCATGGCAGGTGAGCTCCAGCAGCAAATAGAATTAGCCAAGATAGAAGAGAGAAAAACTATCAGTCAGCAGCACATAGAGCTAGCAAAAATCCAAGCGGATTTAGAGTCGACTAGGTACTGTGCCGACATGGATGTAGAGAAGTCGCGAGTAGAGGCAACGGGACAGCGACTTGGGGCTGGTAACCGTGCTCATGATCAATCTCTCTCGCACTTATTGAAACTGGTTCCGGTGTTTGATGAGAGTGGTGTAACAGAATTTGTCACACGCTTTGAGAAGAAGTGCCAGGAACACCAGTGGCCAGAGAATAAATGCGCAGCACTTGTATCCTCTAGATTAATAGGCAAGGGTCTTAAAGCCTACGATGCGTTACCATTGGAGTTATGTATTGTGTACGAGGATCTTAAGGAGGCTGTCCTGAGGGCTTACGAACTGCAGCCAGAAACGTACCGTTTGAAGTTCCGGGGTGTAACTAAGGGAAGAGATAGCACCTTTTTGGAACACGCCCGGGACTTGTCCGATGCTATGGGGAACTGGCTCCGATCTGAGAAGGTCACAACATATGATGAAATTAAGCAGTTAATGATGTTGGAGCAGTTCTTTAAGAGCACGGGCGGTGATCTAACTTTGAACTTGAAGGAGAAAAACCCAAGAACTCTAGTCGAAGCAGCAGAAATGGCTGATCTACGGCTGTCGTTGATTCGGGGTTGCGGGTCCTCACAGAAGTACGATGCAAGTGCTAGGGACCGTTATCCTCCCCCTCCCCGTAGCAACGACAGATTTAAACAAAAGAGCAATGAAACTAAAACTGAATTCAAACCTTACACCACACCGTATGTGAAAAGTCAGGGGCCTTTTACATCACAGTATAAGCCGAAACCAAAATTTATGTGTTTTAGTTGCCACCAGGAGGGTCATAAGGCAAATGAGTACCCTAGTCGACCTCCTCCGGCAGCCGTGTCTTTTGCTCACGGCATTGGAGTGTTCAAGAGGACATCGGAGTTTGTTAGAGGCATTTCTTCCGAGGTAAATACACTGCCAGTGCAGAAGGATCCGGAAGGCTTATTCCCTGTCCGTGATGCCTTTAGTGACCACAGGGGACACGGTTGTGTGGAGTGGGGGGGGGTAGACATGAGGTGAGAATTTTGCGTGACACTGGGGCATCGCAAACACTGTTGAGAAATTTCACTGGTAAACCTGTCAATACGGCGCGGGTGGTTGTGGTTCAGGGAGTTAATGCGACAAGGTCATACCCGCTTGTAAGAATGAAGGTGGAAGTTGATTGTGTGACTCGTGACCTGGATGTAGGAATTGTGGAGAAGTTACCTGTTGGGGGCGTCGACCTCCTTCTCGGCAACGACTTTGCGGGGCCTACTTCTGAGGCTCCACCCTTAGTCGTTGTCGAGAAGCCGGCCGACGTGAGTAGGGAGGAGCAGGAGTGGGTTGAGAAGTGTCCGGTGCAGCCTATGGCGTGTGTTGTCACCGGAGATTCTGCATCCAGGGAGTCACATTCTGGTCAACAATCTTTAGATCAGCGGAGGAAGGGTACCGAGAAGGGGTTGGAAGTTGATGCGGTTGAGAGTTTAGTGTCAACGGACCTTCTCGGGGACTCATTATTGGGACCACATTTCGAGTCTGGAGAAGACCCAGTAACTGTTCCTGAAGGGGCAGGGGATGGGCTTAAAAAGACGAAAGAGTTGAAGGAGGACAGTGATGCACAGTCGGGAGATGTAGCAACAAGGTACCCTGACGCGTACCCTATGAGAAATGGGTCGGCGAAGACGGTGGTCCGAAGCTTGCTAGTGTATTTTTCCCGGTATGGTTACCCGCAGGGGCTTCAGTCAGTCCGGCGACCCAACTTCACTTATAGCCTCTTTGTACAAGCAATGCCGCAGCATGGGATTGTTGGGGTTGTTTCATCTGCATATCATCCGGAGAGCCAGGGTGTGTTAGAGCGATGGCACTCAGCCTTGAAATCTGTGCTTCGTTGTTGTTGCTTTGAGAGTGGGAGGGATTGGGATCTTGGCCTGCCATGTGTTTTGTTTGCTGTGTGGGAGGTACCTGGGGAGAGTTTGGGATTCAGCCCTAATGAGCTCGTCTTTGGCCACCGTGTCAGAGGGCCTCTCCATATGGTTGAAGAAGTATGGGAGGGCGCAGAAAAACCTTGTTCTATGCTCAAGTGTGTCCTCAACAGTCGAGAACGGATGTTGCGCAGTCTGGAGTTGGCTGGCCGTAATTTGACTAGCTCTCAGGCCCTCAGGAAGGACAGGTACGACCTCAAGGTTGAACTCAGGGAGTTTCACGGGGGTCAGGAGGTGTTGATTCTACTGCCCCTTGTAGGTCACCCCTTATCCGCGAAGTACGCTGGTCCTCATAGGGTGGTGGAGGATCTATCGAACCTGGTTTACTTGGTAGCCACTCCAGACAGACGGAAGCGCAATCAGTTATGTCATGATAATCCCGTGAAGGAGTATGGGAGGCACCCCCCTGAGCCTCTCACTGTGCCTGTGATGACGTTTAGCAGTCAAGGTGGAGAAGGAGAACGGGACAGTCAAGCTCAGGTGGAGGATAACTGAAAGGATAAGAAGTTCAAATGGGCGCCTGAGTGTGAGAAGGTGTTTAGGGAAGTAAAACACCTGTTGTGCACTCACCCGATCCTCAGGGCCCCTGACTTTAGCCTACCTTTCCAACTAGCAACGGAGGCTAGTGGTGTGGGGGCTGGTGCCGTCCTTGTGGAAAAAGACGATGATGGGCTGGAGCATCCTGTTAGTTTCTGCTCGGAGAAGTACAATTCGGCCCAGGGGAGCTGCTCTGTTGTCAAGGAGGAGCTGCAGGCGGTTGTACTTGTTCTGAGGCATTTCGAGGTCTGTGTTCCAGCCTATGGTCCGGTCGTTGTAGTTTACCCAGATCAACACCCTCTCAAGTTCTTGGACCAGTTTCACAATCGGAATATGAGGCTGACCAGGTGGTCACTAAGGTTATTGGTATATAACCTGGACATACGCCATATTGCCGGTTGTGACAATGTGGTTGCAGATGGTCGTTCAAGGGTATATGATCCTGGGTAGATTGACACACGGATAGCCTCCTGCTTTAGTTTGATTAGTATTTTGCGCTTGGTGCTTGTTGGCTCGCGGTTGTAGCCCAGCGTATTGGGTCGTAAAGCAGGAGTTGAGCGTTTGGTATAGAAGAAAAAAATAGGCTTGCCCCTATAGTGCAGCCGAAATAAACAAATTATAAACAAAAAAATCAAATAAAAACTCTTTCTTTGATAGTTGATTTTTTTTAGTATGTTATAGCAGTAATTCTGAGTTGTACTCCTCTCAGAATGCTGGGCTAGAGAAGCTCGCTCTTGAGGAGCATAACTACATATAATTTAACCTATGTTGGGGAGGGTTATAATTTTGAAAAATGTTTTGTTGAAGAACTGTGCCAGATATTTTACTGCCGCTGGGTGATGGGAAGTGGTGATATAGCATGGTTTCTAACCACCAGTTTTTTGTGAGCCTGGGGGCCTCTGAGAAAAATCTTGGGGGGGGGGGGGTGACGTTAACCACTCCGTTAGAACCGCATGGCTTGTCCTACAGTGACTCGCTAGGATCGCCAGGGGGCAGTAGATGGCTACAGTTTGTGTATTAGAGTGTGCTTTATTTCATATGAAAGCTCGTGTCATGGGCAGTCCAGAAAGGCTCTTTGTTTTCGCCCAGTCAAGGCTTTATATATTTTAATTGTAAAGTATATATTTTATCATTAACTAGTAATGATAGGATCTGGGAGAGAGAGAGGGAGTAGAACAGAGTGAGAGGGGGCGCGCAGTGTTTTTTGTCCCGCTCGATGACGTCACGGCTGGCTGCCTCGCGGGGTTGGTGGAGAGAGGCCCTTACCATGCTGTAAGCTTTGCTAGTGGTTAGATGACTTGTAACCGCTGTTTTCTTTCCCACGCGGCTCGAGCTAGTGCGAGTATATATACAGTTCCTCGCCACTCTCTCCCTCAGATCTGGTTTCTAGAATGCACCCATCTTTTTCCTTTGCTACCTGTACCCCGCTCGCACCTGAGAATCTTTTCCTCTTGCCTATCTCTCTCATTTTCCATATCTTTCACCACCTTTTATTAACATTATATCCCCTCTGGTTAACTCTGCAAAATCAGCTTCATGCTGGCCAGTTGTATTGTGCGTTAAGGTCTGATATAACCCATGTATGTTAGTTGTTAAGATAAGTGGATCACGAAACATTGGTTGGCATTTATATTGTTTAAGTACTGCATCCTTTAATTATTAGTGTTCTGCTGGATTAGATAATGCTAGACTAGGAGTCTGATATTATAAGGTATTGTTTCCTATGAGTGCTGGCTTTAGTTAAAAGCTGCACGACATACCTGAGAACTGGAGTTGATTGAGTAAATTCTAGTCTGTGTGCCATTGAGAATAGAGCATGCACGAATGAGGGCTTTTTGCCTATACCATTCTGCACTGTTCTAGTCTCGATTGTTTGTCTTTGAGGTACGCCAGGAGAACGCTTAATACTTCGGTATTAAGGTTTCTCAAGAGAGCTACCCTTCATTATAACGTAATATTTGACGCACAGACTTGAGATTTGCACTAGGCTATGCGGCATGCCATGCGCACCAGTATCTCGCATCATTGACTCTAGCTAGACTTTATCAATCATAGTAGACATTAAGTATATTAACCTAATTACTCTTTTTATGCATACCCGTTTATGATTACACAAGCATTTCGCAGCCTAGTTTAATGTATTGAGACACAAACGACTTAGGCTCTTTTTGTTGATAGGAATACTGCATTGTCGTGGCGATTATTATTATTGTTGTTGTGTTTAGGATATTCTTGGCTCCGACGGCATTATATATATTCTGCCTTTTTGTGTGCATAGCCTGCACGAGCATTGTTCCGCTGCCTGCCTTTTTGGGTTCCATTTCCGATACGAGCATCTTTATAGCATCTAACATTTAAAGAAGATTCCTTGTTAGTGTTGAAGGACTTTAGTGCACTTTCTTTCATGCAGGAGTGCCTGACATTTATTGATTAAAGTAACGTAAGCTGTAACTTCTCTTACCACCTTACTTTGCATACCATAACCAAGCATCTTCGGTTATAGGTAGTAATAGGCTGTTTTCACATAACATTAAGCCTAGAGTAGACGCACATTTATTGAGAGTTTGATAGCCTATTATTGCATATAGAACTCTGTAGAGTATTTGTGTTCTTTGTTCACTGGGAATATACATCAGAGGTTGGAGCTAGCGGTTTCCGTTGTAGCATTTATGCCATTACTAGTCCAATGAATAGGAGCCCTGATATATTTGAACCCCAGTCGTAACAATATCAATCTAAGCATTTACACATTAGAAGTAACTGATAACTCCAACACCTATTGCGACCCTCCAAGGTCTGTAATACCTCATAAAGGATTTAGTGTTGAAAGAGTGAATCAGCCCACAACCACTCAGGCCAGAGTTATTCCTCAACACCGTACTTGTAAAAGGAACACCCCTAGACCTGCAGATTCGTCTCGCTCTTGTTTTACTTTGTCTGCTATGAACGACGAAGTTCAACAGTTATAATTCACTAGTCACCACTAAGCAAACTAAATTAACCTCCTTCTCCTGGAAAGATGTTTGTCAGTCCTTTAGTAGGGAAATCTTTAACTATATCCACCACGTCCAGCGTGAGTGAGTTTAGGAGGACAAGCAACAAACCGAGAAGTTGAAGTGACATAGCCAAACGATTACTGAAGTTATTCGGACCAGAACCAAGCCCTTGAGTGTGAGAGGGAACTAAGTACCACGAATTCCTGTCGTAGAAGTGTAACTCTGAATATTATACCGCCTTCAGCATAACTTCAATCCAGCGCTAAAATCGTTCTCCCAGTGCTCTCCTCTACAAACTACTTTAAGTGCCTAGCTAAGTTTCGTAGTGGTAACAGTGATTATAGTGAGGGTCTAGACCCAGATATGCCAAGACTCTACTAAGTGCAATATAAGATGTATGAAGTGGGCTTTACTGTGACGCTTCTGCATAGTAACCACGTGCGGGCATGCGCGCGCGTCGGCTGCCCAGCCGTTTAGAAACCGGCTGGCGGTAGCCGGCTGGCAGGCTTTCCCTTAGTATATATCCTACGACAATGTAACTAATGTCTGGGATATTCTTATGTTGTTTCACAGCTTGAAGCTGCCCTTATTCTTAACCAACGCATCTTAGTATATTTTATTCTCGATATTTGATTGTTTCATTATAATATATAAGATGTAAGTCTAGTGAGAGCGGGAAGAGACGAGCGGGAGAGAGAGACCGGCTTGGGTCGTTGCTTCGCGCGGAGAGACCAGCTTGGGACGAGCCTGAAGCGCTGCCACATGCATTTGATTGCAACGTTAGGCTTAGTTTCGACTCACGCACGGGGTAGAGGATTTTGACACGGCAACTGTGTTGAGTGTTGCCAAGCCTGGGATGTATTCTGCATGCCTAGGGGGGGGGGGGGGGTCCAGACAGATTCAAGACTTAGAGCTCACCTCATTGTCGTACCCTTCGGACCCCCTTGATATCTATGCCTCTCAACCCCACTTAGAAACGTTCTCTCTTACTTTGTATACCTTCTTTCCACTACTTCACCAATCTATTTAATTATCCCATCCCCTTGATAGACCTTATATCTATTATTGTATTAACGACGAGCTCTCAGATAACTAGATAGGATTTTGGGCCTTATGCAGGGATGTTATTATTAATGAGACCTAGGAAGCTTTTTTGTTGTCTCATATTTGGTGGTTTCATGCTTGCTAGTGTGTTCTTGTGTTAGGTTAGCAGGGGCTAGACCGGAGGGGAGGCTTTTTGCGATCCTTTAAGTAAAGTCTGCTGGTGCGAGTCGCGTGGACCCGCACGACTTTACTAGGATACCCGTGGGAGTCTGGGGGCATTTTCTTGTCTGTGTCCCTGTGTGTCTAGCGTTGCATTGTGTGAGGGCCATTGCCTAGTCCACTCAGCACTGCTCTAGCACGTCTTACTTTTGTTTTAGGGTCGCCAGGAGAGAGTCAGATACTTGCGATCTGAGTCTCTCAAGAGAGCACCCTTTCAATTAGAGTAATTTCCCGCACAGACCTGGGAACGTCCCAAGGCTAGAGCAGGTGGCTCAGCCCGGGTATCCGAAGCCTATATCCTTCCGGCTAGACCTCTGCCACCTGGCAGATTAACAGCTAGGGGTTTATTATCTCTGTATGCTTGTTATTGTGCCACAGTTTACCGTTTTTGTGACAATTGTGAGTCAGGGTGTGGCTTAGAGACTCTGTCCGTGCAGGCTTGCCTGACTAAGAGTGAGAAGCACACCTGTATGTGGTTATGTCGCGAGTTGCTGCCTTTATTTAATTATACCTATGCCTTTATACACTGTATGTCCTATCACTAGTATTTATTCCTGCTTATGAGTTAAGAGTTCTCTAAATCCGTAACGTACTTTCTTTGCTAAGCATCAGATCCTACAGTAGCCGCATGCAGTTTAGAGACCCGCATCTTGTCTACCTGTACGATTGTTTGGGAGCCTGTTTGCTTTCACCTTCTTTCACGCAGGGGTGTTTAGTTGTATTAATTAACGTAACGTTAAATGTACTTTCTTCTAGTGTGTTATTAAATTGTTTCTGCAATTTAATTCCGTTATCTATCTTTTCCTTGAAGCTTTAAGTCAACTTAATTGTGTGATCAGCCTGCTTGACTATCAGCAGTCTATAGTGCGTGCACCCTGTAACCGTGTCATAGGATACCTCGTTGTCCAGGCAGGACTCTTGACGGTTTAGGGTGGTTTGTTGCCTGGGTTTATAGATAAGGGTTGGATCTAGCGTTTTCCGTTGTTGCTTGTTGCCGCATACCTAGTCCAACAGAAAGAGCCCAGTGTTTATATATCCCAGGACGTAACAAATGGCGACCTTGCATAGGATTTACTGAACAGAGGAATATAGTGGTCATTTGTTTTGAGATTCCTTATGATTAGAGGAATACAGTGGACATAGATTTTTTTTTTTGGAGCAACCAATATAACACATTAAAGACTTTAAATAACATTAGTATATACATACTTGCATAGGAGATAAGGCACATTCTATAACCGTGATAATTACTGCAGTACACAAACATGTCTAATACATCAGAACACAGTGATGGGTCAGGTCACGATACGGGCTCGGAGGGAGAAAGACCTGTGGAGTGGGTAGTCGATAGCGAGGAGGGTGCTAGAAGATTTTTAGAGGTGCCCCTTACCGCTGCCAGGGTGTTGAAGCTGAATAAGTATGGCTTAAAGTGGGTGGCAGGTCTTCAGGGTCACCAGGGTTTAAGTGGCATGAGGAAAGATCAGCTGAGGACTTTGATATTGGGTTTAGAAGGGAGAGACCTGGGTGGATAGGCGACTGGGGGACCCGGTCCCCAGCCCCCCCTCCACTCTACCCCCATATCAAACGTCAGGGTGCCTGAATTTAGTACATACCCCCAAGTTGATGGTCAATTCAATCACAGAGACCCTCTCCATTAAATGCACCTTCCCCTCCTCAAGGGTTGACTCCAGATTTGTTGTTTCGGCTTGAGATGGCCAAGGTTGAGGCCGCCGAAAGACAGGCTAGAGCTCAGGTTGAGGCTGCCGAGAGACAGGCTAGTGTGCAGGCTGAGGCTGCAGAGAGAACAGCTATACGAGAGGCTGAACTGCAGGCAGAGTCTACTAGGTATCGGGCTGACAGAGAGCTGGAGAGATCTCGAGTGGAGGTAACAGGGCGAAATATTGGGGGAGGTAACAGACATCGGGACCAATCATTGTCGCACCTGCTTAAACTAGTTCCTGTGTTCGATGAATTATGTGTGGCTGAGTTTTTTATGCGATTTGAGAAGAAGTGTCAGGACACCAGTGGCCTCAGGAAAAGTGGGCAGCATTAGTTTCATCAAGACTCCTAGGAAAGGGGCTAAAAGCGTATGATGCACTACCTTTAGAGTCCTGTGTAGTTTATGATGAGCTAAAGAAGGCTGTGCTACGGGCCTATGAGTTACAAGCAGAAACTTACCGCTTGAAGTTTCGGGGTGTTACTAAGGGCAAGGATAGTACCTTCCTAGAACACGCCCGGGACTTGTCTGATGCACTACGACTTTGGCTGCGTTCTGAGAGGGCAGCTACTTTTGAGGAATTGAGTGAGCTGGTTCTCTTGGAGCAGTTCTTAAAGTGCACAGGTGGGGACTTAACATTAAATATAAAGGAAAAAAATCCTAGAACTCTCCAGGAGGCAGCAGAAATGGCTGACCTCCGGCTGTCATTAATTCGAGGGTGCGGAGCAGCAGCTAGGAGTGAGTCGGGTGCGAAGGATCGTACCCCTTCCCCTCCCAAGAATTTTGATACACATAAATACACAAAACCATCTAGCACTGACAAAAAAACTGAACATAAACCAAATACCGTCCCGTATAAGAAGTCTAATGGTACCTCCCACTCCCAAGGGAAACCAAAGAGTAAAGAGTGCTTCGCATGTCACAAGGAGGGTCACTTTGCAAATGCTTGTCCGAACAAGCCACCAAACTAGGTTGTGTCATTGGCCCGCAGCATAGGGGTGTCGCCTATATCTTCTGAGTTTGCCAAGGGTAGTTCGTCAGAGGGTGGGACACAGTCTGTGTTCAAGAGTCCGGAAGGCTCGAACCCTGTCCGCGACGTCTTTGGGGGTCATAGAGGGCATGGTTTTGTGAGGTGGCGAAAGGCGAGGAGTTAAGCTATTGCGTGATACGGGGGCTTCTCAGACCTTGTTAAAGAACTTTACTGGTAGACCGATTAACGCTGCTCGGGTGGTGGTAGTTCAGGGGATCAATGCTACGAAGTCCTACCCGCTGGTGCGGATGGAGCTGGAGGTTGGGTGGTGTGGCGAAGGAGCTGGATGTAGGAATTGTAGAGAACTTGCCTGTTGGGGGCGTCGACCTCCTCCTCGGCAACGACTTTGCGGTGCCTGCTTCTAAGGTTTCACCCTTGGTCGTTGCCGAGAAGGCGGCCGACGTTAGTAGGGAGGAACAGGAGTGGGTTGAGAAGTGTAGCGTACAAACCATGGCGTGTGTTGTGATGCGTTCTCAGACATCCGGAGCCTTGCAGCCACCACCTCAGTCTATCAAACTGCAGAGGAAAGGTCACAAGAAAACGGGAAGTGTTGGTCAATTGGAGAGTTTTGAGGCGGCAGTGTTTCTTGCGGACCCATTATTGGCACCTATGTTAGAGTCTGGAGAGGCCCCGGGGCCTGTCACCGCTAGTGCAGGTGCAGGGCAGGAAGAGACTCTGCGACAGGCATCGTTATGCGCAGCGTGAGGAAAGGATGGCTCAGCAGAAATTGGAGGTGGAAATAAATTATTAAGATGAACTGGATAATCGCGCACCTGCTGATATATGTTCCTTGCAGCTGGAAGATCCTGAAGTCAGGGCGTGTGGTAATGGTGCTGTCGAACTGGAGACCGATGGGGATGCGCTGCCTGCTGATTTTTTCTTGTCCGAGGGGATCTTGTATCCGAGACATCAGGATCCCAAGCAAACGTGTGATGGCGGGTCAGGATTAGAGAACCAGTTAGTAGGACCGAGCGTGTGCCGTTGAGAGCTTATTGAGATTAGCTCATGATGTGCCTTTAGCAGGGCACCTGGGGGCACGTAAGACGGAGGGCAGCTCTGAGCAAGCTTTTCTGGTGGCCTGGGTTAAAGGCGAGTGTCGTGTCATGGGTTTACAGTGTCACACTTGTCAAGTTGTTGGGAAACCCAATCAGGTCATCCCGAGAGCCCCGTTACAACCCCCCCCTGTCATTGGGCCGCCCTTCAGCAAAGTAGTTATCGATATGGTTGGCCCATTGCCCCCCACTAGTGCCGGCAATACATTTTAC
>CM064545.1:9869998-9950315 GCA_032716605.1 Paralithodes platypus
ACTGATTACATTTTCCATCTACTCCTGTATAAGAGGCCCTAAAGTTAACTGCCAATGGCGAAGTATTTTACAAGTTTCCTCTTAAAGCTTGATCAATAAGCAAGAGTCTATGCATAAAGAGTTCTATGAAATATGCCTTAGTAATTTCCAAACAGGTGGCCATTTGATTTTTCATCACTACTGTAAAAGGCGCCGATTAGCGGGCGGCCAGAACGAAATTTAGGAAATGGGCTCCTTTACGGCCTAGAGAATATATTCGAGTATATGCGTGTGTAAACTCATAAAATTTGGTTCAGTAATAACTGAGAAATATTACTTAGTGTCGTACTACTGCAGAAGGAGGCTATTCGGGGGACGCCTTGGCAGGAATTGAAACAAAGGGCTTAGTTACGGCCTAGAGGATAAATCATATATATATATGCATGTGTAAGGTCATTACATTTGGTTCAGTAATAACCGAGAAATAGCAATTATTTATAAACGTGGCCCTACTGCAGAAAGTGGCAATTTGAGGGGCGCCCAGGCCGAAATTTGAATAAAGGGCTCTGTTATTACCTAAAGGATAGATCAGCGCAAGATCCATATACACCAGGTCAGCCAGGTAGGCAAACCCGCGCAGGTGACACGGGAAGGGTGCAGGTGGCGTGACGTCACGAGTAGTCTAGACCAGCGTGGTCCAGTATCATATACAGTACGTACTCCTAGTCAGTCTCCCAGATTATCCCAAGAGAAAGAAAATTCAGTACTTGTTTGTCCTTTGTTCAGTAAACATGTGGAACACTTGGAGTTCTGTCTGACATGTTAGTATTCCAGAGATATTTTGTGGTTGGCTAATAATCATAATGCCTACCCAGTGTGCAGTATTTGGCTGTAGCAATAAACCGCGTACAGTGGACGGGAAAAATATAAGAACATTCCGATTTCCAAGGGATGCACATTTCAGAAGCGTGTGGATAAACTTGTGTCGTCGCCAAGATGGTATTAATGCCCAACATGCAGTTGTATGCTCTGTACACTTCACCAATAACGATTATATTGATGACATGAAAAGTCGTTTACTAGGCATTGAGAGTCCAAGAAATAAACGACTTCTCAAAGACGATGCTGTACCTTCACTATTTTTACCAACGAGTAAGCATTGTTTATTTGTGTTTGGTGTTACAATTGAAATATTACTGTGATCAGTGTTTAATTAATAAGGATGCCAATGTAGAAAGAGAGAGAGAGAGAGAGAGAGAGAGAGAGAGAGAGCTATATTATGATTAGACTATATATATATATATATATATATATATATATATAAACCTATTGTTACCGCATGTGTAGTTATACGACTAATTGTAAGGTTTAGTTATAAGACAAATTTTAAGGTGTAGTTGTAAGACTAATGTTAAGGTGTAGTTATAAGAATGATTTTTAAGTGTAGATATAAGGTTATTTGTGAAGTGTACCGTACATATATAAGAACATAATATAGCGGGAAACTGCATAACGCAATGCGGCCCACACAAGGCAGCTCCCATTCACACACAGTTCATATCCATATGAGAATCCAACATACGTTTATGCTTTCAACTGTTCCTGAGTTAATCACTGATCTGGGCAGTTCATTCCACATGTTAGCAACTCTATCACCAAACAGGTGTTTTTCTATACCTTTCCCAAATCTAAACTTATCTAACTTGAAACCATTTGAGCGGGTTATGTCACCGTTCTTTAGCTTTAATACCTCACCAATATTGCCCTTAGTTATACCATTTATCCATTTAAATATCTCTATCATGTCCAACTATACATTGTCTAGTTTTAATTTCGCTTCTAAATTACGATTTATATTATAGCCTACTTATATGACTAATTTTAAGGTTTAGTTATATGACTAAGTTCAAGGTTTAGTTATAAGACTAATTTTAAATTTTAGTTATGTGACTAAGATTAAGGTTTAGTTATAAGACTAATTTTAAGATTTAGTTATATTATTAATTTTAAGGTTTAGTTATAAGACTAATTTTAAGGTTTAGTTATAAGACTAATTTTAAGGTTTAGTTATAAGACTAATTTTAAGGTTTAGTTATAAGACTAATATAAAGGTTTAGTTATAAGACTAATTTTAAGGTTTAGTTATAAGACTAATATTAAGGTTTAGTTATAAGACTAATTTTAAGGTTTAGTTATAAGACTAATATTAAGGTTTAGTTATAAGACTAATTTTAAGGTTTAGTTATAAGACTAATATTAAGGTTTAGTTATAAGACTAATTTTAAGGTTTAGTTATAAGACTAATATTAAGGTTTATTTATAAGACTAATTTTAAGGTTTAGTTATAAGACTAATATTAAGGTTTAGTTATAAGACTAATTTTAAGGTTTAGTTATAAGACTAATATTAAGGTTTAGTTATAAGACTAATTTTAAGGTTTAGTTATAAGACTAATATTAAGGTTTAGCTATAAGACTAATTTTAAGGTTTAGTTATAAGACTAATAATAAGGTTTAGTTATAAGTCTAATTTTAAGGTTTAGTTATAAGACTAATTTTAAGTTATAGCTATAAGACTAATATTAAGGTTTAGCTACTGTATAAGGCTAAGTTTAAGGTGTAGTTATAAGACTAATTTTAAGGTTTAGTTATAAGACTAATATTAAGGTTTAGTTATAAGACTAATTTTAAGGTTTAGTTATAAGACTAATATTAAGGTTTAGTTATAAGTCTCTTCTTCCAAAGAGAATATGTGAGTCGGGTACAAGGGGAGATAGAAGGGCAGGAAGACCCCCATTGAGATGGAGAGACTGTGTAAGAAAGGCTTTGGATGATAGAGGAATGATTATAGATCAGGCAGGGGAAGTGGTGGTGGACAGGAGTGAATGGAGAATGCTTGTGAATAGTTGAGTGAACACGTGGTCATTTGGAGTAAGGGGTCGGGCGCAAGTGATAATAGTCCATCAGGCGCCTGGCCCGGGGAGACGATTAATATGAAGGGTGTGCCTGGAAGTGTGGTGGGAGGGCTTGTGGCTTTGGCTCCGCTGCATGTCTGCCTGCCGAGATCGGAACCTCTCCGGGTGGTCAGGGGCTGGGGGAGTGCTGGAGCGACCTTGGTAACCCTGGTCTCTGGGTCTTCTCCTAGGTGACCTGGATGTGTGAGAGTTTGTGTTTTTTTATCTGTGTTTATTTTTTGTTTTACGTTGTTTTGTGTTTTTCCCTGTTCTTGCTCTGTCTTGAGTCGGCTACCCCCAAAATGGGGATTGGGCCTGAGCATATAGATAGATAGAATAGAAGTCTAATTTTAAGGTTTAGTTATACGACTAATTTTAAGGTATAGCTATAAGACTAATATTAAGGTTTAGCTACTGTATAAGGCTAAGTTTAAGGTGTAGTTATAAGACTAATTTTAAGGTGTATTTATAAGGCTATTTTTGAGTTGTACTTATATGGTACACCTATAAGACTAATTTGAGTGTGTATCCTACTCATAATACTATTTTTAAGGATAAATTATAAAACTAATTTTATGGTGTAGCCTAGTTAGACTACGGTATCCCAAAGGTATACTGGGATTAATAATTATTTGTATTAATAACATAATAGCCACACACTTGTAAAAGCGGCCTTGTAAACAAAAATATTTCTATTGCTTCAGCTCACCACCCAACAGAGATGTCTGGAAATAGAGGGGCGAGAGTAGAAAAGCGAGGACTGAAGAGGAAAGTAGAAGAGTTGCTGAATGATCATAATCCAAGTGACTGTATGCCCTGTGATAGCTCTGAGATAGTAAATAACCAACTTCCAGTATGTGTGAGTGAACAATCAGGTGCACAAAGGTCACATCATGACATAATGCCGATAAGAAAAGAAACTACTTTGCTGGAAAGTGAAATCAGTAAAGCACCATCATCCTGTAAACAGTGCCAGAAAATCCAAGAAGATTCACATAAGGACAAAATGAAGTTGCATGATAAAGTAAACTTTTGGCGAAACAAGTATTTAAAACTGAAAGAAAGTGTTGCAAATACTATAGGCAGTGGCGTGAAAAGAAAGGGGGTACTATGTTAAAGCCTATTTTCACTCAGACTCAAATTGATGTCATCAGCAATCAAACTAAATATGTGAAATGTTGGCAAAGAGGATATAGCTCGTGCCATGACAATAAGGAGCATTAGTCGAAAATGTTATAAGTATCTTAAAGACATTAGAAGCTTCCCACTACCATCAGAGACTACTTTGTTAAAAGACAGAGCAAAGAGTTTTGATTGTGAGCCAGGCATCTTGTCATCTGTCTTACAACTAATGAAATCAAAGGCAGATACTTTTGATGCTAAAGAAAATTTAGTTGTCATGAGCTTTGATGAAATGAGTATCAGCAACCAATGGTCTTATGACAAAGGTAAAGACCCCTTATACAGGCCACACAGCAATGTACAAGTTGTTATGTTAAGATGTCTTGTAGGTCAGTGGAAGCAGCCGATTTATTATAAGTTTGATGAATCGAACATGCATAATATTATACTGGATTTAATTAGACAAGTAGAGTCAGTAGGGTACTCAGTGATAGCGATAGTACATGATTTAGGGCCATGTAATCTTCGTGTATGGAAGGCAATGGGCATAGATCCTGTTAAAGCTAAGAGTATGTCTTTCAAAAATCCATGTGCTGACAGGGATGTGTTTGTCTTTGCTGATGTCCCACACATGATTAAACTAATTAGGAATAATCTTCTGGATTCTGGATTTTTGCTGGAGAATGGTGATATAGTGTCTGATGAATGTATTCGTGAGATGTTAGCAAACACAAAAACAGAATATGGTTTGGCCTATAAAATATCGGATATTCATCTGAATGTAACTGGTCAACAGAGGCAGCGAGTTAAGTATGCAACACAGCTGCTGTCAAAGAGCTGTGCAAGTGCAATTCAATACTTAGGTGAGAGAGAACTCTTGCAGACTCAAAATTGGGATGTCACAGCAAAATTCATATGCCTTGTTGATCAGTGGTTTGATGTAATGAATTCACATATGTATGGTGATAAGCAAGAGCGCTGTGCATTTGGAATGCATTTTGATCTCCAATCAGACATACTACACAAAATGGTTAATTTGATGTCAACCATGAGAGTATATTCTGCAGCAAAGACTAGGCCTATGTATAATTTTCAGAAGGGCATAATTATCTCTAGCCAGTCTCTCTTAGGGTTGTATGAAATGCTGAAAGTAAATTATGGGTTTGATTTTATAATAACTAGGAGGCTAAATCAAGACTGCATTAAACAGTTTTTCGGCTGTATCAGGCAAATGAGTGGTCCCCATGATCATCCAGATGCTCTTAGTTTTAAGTATCGGATGAGAAAATTCATATTGGGGAGAGAGTTTGTTGTGGTTAGTGAGAAGAGTAATATTAGCCACAATGAAGAAAACCGAGACTGTTTTTCTAACGAAGTACTGTGACGCTCCTGCATAGTAGCCACGTGCGGGCATGCGCGCGCTTCGGCTGCCCAGCCGTTTAGAAACCGGCTGGCGGCAGCCTGCCGGCCGGCTTATCCTTAGTATATATCCTACGACAATGTAACTAATGTCTGGGATATTCTTATGTTGTTTCACATCTTGTAGCTGCCCTTATTCTTACCAACACATCTTAGTATATTTTATTCTCGATAGTTGACTGTTTCATTATAATATATAAGATGTAAGTCTAGTGAGAGTGGGAGAGAGAGAGACCGGCTGGGGGACGTTGCTTTGCGCGGACACGGAGAGTCTAGCTTGGAACGAGCCTGATGTTGCCATTTGATTGCAACGTTAGGCTTAGTTTCGACTCACGCACGGGGTAGCGGATGTTGACCCGGCAACTGTGTTGAGTGTTGCCAAGCATGGGATGTATTCTGCATGCCTAGTTGGGGTCCAGACAGATTCAAGACTCAGAGCTCACCTCACTGTCGTACCCTTCGGACCCCCTTGATATCTATCCCTCTCAACCCCACTTAGAAACTTTCTCTCTTACTTTGGAGACCTTCTTCCACTACTTCACCAATCTATTTAATTATCCCTCCCCTTGATAGACCTTATATCTATTATTGTATTAACGACGGGCTCTCAGATACTTAGATAGGATTTTGGGCCTTATGCAGAGACGTAATTGTTAATGAGACCTAGGAAGCTTTTTTGTTGTCTCATATTTGGTGGTTTCATGCTTGCTAGTGTGTTTCTTGTTTCAGGTGAGCAGGGGCTAGACCGGAGGGGAGGCTTTTTGCGATCCTTTAAGTAAAGTCTGCTGGTGCGAGTCCTGTGGACCCGCACGACTTTACTAGGATACCCGTGGGAGTCTGGGGGCATTTTCTTGTCTGTGTCCCTGTGTGTCTAGTGTTGTGTTGTGTGAGGGCCCTTGCCTAGTCCACTCAGCACTGCGCTAGCACGTCTTGTTTTAGTTTTAGGGTCGCCAGGAGAGAGTCAGATACTTGCGATCTGAGTCTCTCCAGAGAGCACCCTTTCAATTAGAGTAATTTGGCGCACGGACTTGGGAACGTCCCTAGGCTAGAGCAGGTGGCTCAGCCCAGGTATCCGAAGCCTATATCCTTCCGGCTAGACCTCTGCCACCTGGCAGATTAACAGCTAGGGGTTTATTATCTCTGTATGCTTGTTATTGTGCCACAGTTTACCGTTTTTGTGAGCATTGTGAGTCAGGGTGTGGCTTAGAGACTCTGTCCGAGCAGGCTTGCCTGACTAAGAGTGAGAAGCAGACCTGTATGTGGTTATGTTGCGAGTTGCTACCTTTATTTAATTATACCTATGCCATTATACACTGTAGGTCCTATCACTAGTATTTATTCCTGCTTATGAGTTAAGAGTTCTCTAAATCCGTAACGTACTTTCTTTGCTAAGCATCAGATCCTACAGTAGCCGCATGCAGTTTAGAAACCCGCATCTTGTCTACCTGTACGATGTTTTGAGGACTGTTTGCTTTCACCTTCTTTCACGCAGGGGTGATTAGTTGTATTAATTAACGTAATGTTAAATGTACTTTCTTCTAGTTTGTTATTAAATTGTTTCTGCAATTTAATTCCGTTATCTATCTTTTCCTTGAAGTTTTAAGTCAACTTAATTGTGTGATCTTTTATATAGCCTGCTTGACTATCAGCAGTCTATAGTGCATGCACCCTGTAACCGAGTCATAGGATACCTTGTTGTCCAGGCAGGACTCTTGACGGTTTAGGGTGGTTTGTTGCCTGGGTTTTTAGATAAGGTTTGGATCTAGTGTTTTCCGTTGTTGCTTGTTGCCGCATACCTAGTCCAATAAAAAGAGCCCAGTTTTTATATATCCCAGGACGTAACAAATGGCGACCTTGCATAGGATTTACTGAACAGAGGAATATAGTGGTCATTTGTTTTGAGATTCCTTATAATTAGAGGAATACAGTGGACATAGATTTTTTTTTTTTGGAGCAACCAATATAACACATTAAAACACTTTAAATAACATTAGTATATACATACTTGCATAGGAGATAAGGCACATTCTATAAACGTGATAATTACTGCAGTACACAAACATGTCTAATACATCAGAACACAGTGATGGGTCAGGTCACGATACGGGCTCGGAGGGAGAATGACCTGTGGAGTGGCTAGTCGATAGCAAGGAGGGTGCTAGAAGATTTTTAGAGGTGCCCCTTACCGCTGCCAGGGTGTTGAAGCTGAATAAGTATGGCTTAAAGTGTGTGGCAGGTCTTCAGGGTCACCAGGGTTTAAGTGGCATGAGGAAAGATCAGCTGAGGACTTTGATATTGGGTTTAGAAGGGAGAGACCTGGGTGGAGAGGCGACTGGGGGCCCCGGTCTCCAGCCCCCCCTCCACTCTACCCCCATATCAAACGTCAGGGTGCCTGAATTTAGTACATACCCCCAAGTTGATGGTCAATGGCAGCGTGGAATTCAATCACAGGGACCCTCTCCATTAAATGCACCTTCCCCTCCTCAAGGGTTGACTCCAGATTTGTTGTTTCGGCTTGAGATGGCCAAGGTTGAGGCCGCTAGAGCTCAGGTTGAGGCCGCCGAAAGACAGGTTAGTGTGCAGGCTAAGGTTGCTAGAGCTCAGGCTGAGGTTGCTATACGAGAGGCTGAACTGCAGGCAGAGTCTACTAGGTATCGGGCTGACAGGGAGCTGGAGAGATCTCGAGTGGAGGTAACAGGGCGAAATATTGGGGGAGGTAACAGACATCGGGACCAATCATTGTCGCACCTGCTTAAACTAGTTCCTGTGTTCGATGAATTAGGTGTGTCTGAGTTTTTTATGCGATTTGAGAAGTAGTGTCAGGAACACCAGTGGCCTCAGCAAAAGTGGGCAGCATTAGTTTCATCAAGACTCCTAGGAAAGGGGCTAAAAGCGTATGATGCACTACCTTTAGAGTCCTGTGTAGTTTATGATGAGCTAAAGAAGGCTGTGCTACGGGCCTATGAGTTACAACCAGAAACTTACCGCTTGAAGTTTCGGGGTGTTACGAAGGGCAAGGATAGTACCTTCCTAGAACACGCCCGGGACTTGTCTGATGCACTACGGCATTGGCTGCGTTCTGAGAGGGCAGCTACTTTTGAGGAGTTGAGTGAGCTGGTTCTCTTGGAGCAGTTCTTCAAGTGCACAGGCGGGGACTTAACATTAAATATAAAGGAAAAAAATCCTAGAACTCTCCAGGAGGCAGCAGAAATGGCTGACCGCCGACTGTCATTAATTTGAGGGTGCGGAGCAGCAGCTAGGAGTGAGTCGGGTGCAAAGGATCGTACCCCTCCCCCTCCCAAGAATTTTGATACACATAAATACACAAAACCATCTAGCACTGACAATAAAACTGAACATAAACCAAATACCGTCCCGTATAAGAAGTCTAATGGTACCTCCCACTCCCAAGGGAAACCAAAGAGTAAAGAGTGCTTTGCATGTCACAAGTAGGGTCACTTTGCAAATGCTTGTCCGAACAAGCCACCAAACAAGGTTGTGTCATTGGCCCGCAGCATAGGGGTGTCGCCTATATCTTCTGAGTTTGCCAAGGGTAGTTCGTCAGAGGTTGGGACACAGCCTGTGTTCAAGAGTCCGGAAGGCTCGAACCCTGTCCGCGACGTCTTTGGGGGTCATAGAGGGCATGGTTTTGTTAGGTGGGCTGGCGAAAGGCGAGGAGTTAAGCTATTGCGTGATACTGGGGCTTCTCAGACCTTGTTAAAGAACTTTACTGGTAGGCCGATTAACGCTGCTCGGGTGATGGTAGTTCAGGGGATCAATGCTACGAAGTCTTACCCACTGGTGCGGATGGAGCTGGAGGTGGGTGGTGTGGCGAGGGAACTGGATGTCGGAATTGTAGTGAACGTGCCTGTTGGGGGCGTCGACCTCCTCCTCGGCAACGACTTTGCGGTGCCTGCTTCTAAGGTTTCACCCTTGGTCGTTGCCGAGAAGGTGGCCGACGTTAGTAGGGAGGAACAGGAGTGGGTTGAGAAGTGTAGCGTACAAACCATGGCGTGTGTTGTGACACGTTCTCAGACATCCGGAGCCTTGCAGCCACCACCTCAGTCTATCAAACCGCGGAGGAAAGGTCACAAGAAAACGGGAAGTGTTGGTCAATTGGAGAGTTTTGAGCCGGCAGTGTTTCTTGGTGACTCATTATTGGCACCTATGTTAGAGTCTGGAGAGGCCCCGGGGCCTGTCACCGCTAGTGCAGGTGCAGGGCAGGAAGAGACTCTGCGACAGCATCGTTATGCGCAGCGTGAGGAAAGGAAGATCCTGATGTCAGGGCGTGTGGTAATGGTGCTGTCGAACTGGAGAGCGATGGGGATGCGCAGCCTGGTGATTTTTTCTTGTCCGAGGGGATCTTGTATCGGAGACATCAGGATCCCAAGAAAAAGTGGGATGGCGGGTCAGGATTAGTGGACCAGTTAGTAGTACCGAGGGTGTGCCGTGAGAGCTTATTGAGATTAGCTCATGATGTGCCTTTGGCAGGGCACCTGGGGGCACGTAAGACGGAGGCAGCTCTGAGCAAGCTTTTCTGGTGGCCTGGGTTAAAGGCGAGTGTCGTGTCATGGGTGTGTTACGACTGAGGTTTAAATATATCAGGGCTCTTATTCATTGGACTAGTAATGGCATAAATGCTACAACGGAAAGCGCTAGATCCAACCTCTGATGTATATTCCCAGTGAACAAAGAACACAAATACTCTACAGAGTTTTATATGCAATAATAGGCTATCAAACTCTCAATAAATGTGCGTCTACTCTAGGCTTAATGTTATGTGAAAACAGCCTATTACTACCTATAACCGAAGGTGCTTGGTTATGGTATGCAAAGTAAGGTGGTAAGAGAAGTTACAGCTTACGTTACTTTAATCAATAAATGTCAGGCACTCCTGCATGAAAGAAAGTGCACTAAAGTCCTTCAACACCAACAAGGAATCTTCTTTAAATGTTAGATGCTATAAAGATGCTCGTATCGGAAATGGAACCCAAAAAGGCAGGCAGCGGAACAATGCTCGTGCAGGCTATGCACACAAAAAGGCAGAATATATATAAAGCAGCCGGGACCAAGAATATCCTAAACGCTACAACAATAATAATAATCGCCACGACAATGCAGTATTCCTATCAACAAAAAGAGCCTAAGTCGTTTGTGTCTCCATACATCAAACTAGGCTGCGAAATGCTTGTGTAATCATAAATGGGTATGCATAAAAAGAGTAATTGGGTTAATATACTTAATGTCTACTATGATTGATAAAGTCTAGCTAGAGTCAATGATACGAGATACTGGTGCGCATGGCATGCCGCATAGCCTAGTGCAAATCTCAAGTCTGTGCGTCAAATATTACGTTATAGGGAAGGGTAGCTCTCTTGAGAAACCTTAATACCGAAGTATTAAGCGTTCTCCTGGCGTACCTCAAAGACAAACAACGAGCTTAGAACAGTGCAGAAAGGTATAGGCAAAAAGCCCTCATTCGTGCATGCTCTACTCTCAATGGCACACAGACTAGAATTTACTCAATCAACTCCAGTTCTCAGGTATGTCGTGCAGCTTTTAACTAAAGCCAGCACTCATAGGAAAGAATACCTTATAATATCAGACCCCTAGTCTAGCATTATCTAATCCAGCAGAACACTAATAATTATAGGAAGCGGTACTTAAACAATATAAATGCCAACCAATGCTTCGTGATCAACTTATCTTAACAACTAACATACATGGGTTATATCAGACCTTAACGCACAATACAACTGGCCAGCATGAAGCTGATTTTGCAGAGTTAACCAGAGGGGATATGGTATTAATAAAAGGTGGTGAAAGATATGGAAAAAGAGAGAGGTAGGCAGAGGAAAAGATTCTCAGGTGCTGAGCGGAGGACAGGTATCAAAGGATAAAAGATAGATGCGTTCTAGAAACCAGATCTGAGGGAGAGAGTGGCGAGGAACCTGTATATATACCGGACTAGTTTGCACCGCGCAAAGTACAGCGGTAACAAGTCCTCTAGCCACTAGCAAAGCAGCAACATGGTAAGGACCTCTCTCCACCAACCCCCGCGAGGCAGCCAGCCGTGACGTCATCGAGCGAGACAAAAACACTGGGCGCCCCTCTCTCACTCTGTTCTACTCTCTCTCTCTCTCCCAGATCCCATCATTACTAGTTAATGATAAAACATATACTTTACAATTAAATATAGAAAGCCTTGACATGGGTGAAAACAAAGAGCCTTTCTGGACTGCCCATGACACGAGCTTTCATATGAAATAAAGCACACTCTAATACATAAACTGTAGCCCCATCCACTGCCCTGGCGATCCTAGCGAGTCACTGTAGGACAAGCCATGCGGTTCTAACGGAGTGGTTAACGTCACACCCCCCCCAAGATTTTTCTCAGAGGCCCCAAGGCTCACAAAAATCTGATGGTTAGAACCCATGCTATATCTCCACTTCCCATCACCCAGCGGCAGTAAAATATCTGGCACAGTTCTTCAACAAAACATTTTTCAAAATTATAACCCTCCCCAACACCATAGGTTAAATTATATGTAGTTATGCTCCTCAAGAGCGAGCTTCTCTAGCCCAGCATTCTGAGAGGAGTGCAACTCAGAAATACTGCTATAACATACTGAAAAAATTCAACTATCAAAGAAAGAGTTTTTTATTTGATTTTTATGTTTTTAATTTGTTTATTTCAGCTGCACTATAGGGGCAAGCCTAGTTTTTTCTTCTATACCAAACGCTCAACTCCTGCTTTACGACCCAATACGCTGGGCTACAACCGCGAGCCAACAAGCACCAAGCGCAAAATACTATTCAAACTAAAGCAGGAGGCTACCCGTGTGTCAATCTACCCAGGATCATATACCCTTGAACGACCATCTGCAACCACGTTGTCACAACCGGCAATATGGCGTATGTCCAGGTTATATACCAGTAACCTTAGTGACCACCTGGTCAGCCTCATATTCCGATTGTGAAACTGGTCCAAGAACTTGAGAGGGTGATGATCTGGGTAAACTACAACGACCGGACCATAGGCTGGAACATAGACCTCGAAATGCCCCAGCGCAAGCACAACCGCCAGCAGCTCCTCCTCGACAACAGAGCAGCTCCCCTGGGCCGAATTGTACTTCTCCGAGCAGAAACTAACAGGATGCTCCAGCCCATCATCGTCCTTTTCCACAAGGACGGCACCAGCCCCCACACCACTAGCCTCCGTTGCTAGTTGGAAAGGTAGGCTAAAGTCAGGGGCCCTGAGGATCGGGTGAGTGCACAACAGGTGTTTTACTTCTCTAAACACCTTCTCACACTCAGGCGCCCATTTGAACTTCTTATCCTTCCAGTTATCCTCCACCTGAGCTTGACTGTCCCGTTCTCCTTCTCCACATTGACTGCTAAACGTCATCACAGGCACAGTGAGAGGCTCAGGGGGGTGCCTCCCATACTCCTTCACGAGATTAACGTGACATAACTGATTGCGCTTCCGTCTGTCTGGAGTGGCTACCAAGTAATCCAGGTCTGATAGCTCCTCCACCGCCCTATAAGGACCAGCGTACTTCGCGGATAAGGGGTGACCTACAAGGGGCAGTAGAATCAACACCTCCTGACCCACGTGCAACTCCCTGAGTTCAACCTTGAGGTCGTACCTCTCCTTCCTGAGGGCCTGAGAGCTAGTCAAATTACGGCCAGCCAACTCCAGACTGTGCAACATCCGTTCTCGACTGTCGAGGACACACTTGAGCATAGAACAAGGTTTTTCTGCGCCCTCCCATACTTCTTCAACCATATGGAGAGGCCCTCTGACACGGTGTCCAAAGACGAGCTCATTAGGGCTGAATCCCAAACTCTCCCCAGGTATCTCCCGCACAGCAAACAAAACACATGGCAGGCCAAGATCCCAATCTTTCCCACTCTCAAAGCAACAACAACGAAGCACAGATTTCAAGGCTGAGTGCCATCGCTCTAACACACCCTGGCTCTCCGGATGATACGCAGATGACACAACCCCAACAATCTCATGCTGCGGCATTGCTTGAACAAAGAGGCTAGAAGTGAAGTTGGGTCCCTGGACTGACTGAATCCCCTGTGGGTAACCATACCGGGAAAAATACACTAGCAAGCTTCGGACCACCGTCTTCGCCGACCCATTTCTCATAGGGTACGCGTCAGGGTACCTTGTCGCTACATCTCCCGACTGTGCATCACTGTCCTCCTTCAACTCTTTCGTCTTTTTAAGCCCATCCTCTGCCTTTTCAGGAACAGTTACTGGGTCTTCTCCAGACTCGTTATGTGGTCCTAATAATGAGTCCCCGAGAAGGTCCGTTGATACTAAACTCTCAACCGCATCAACTTTCAACCCCTTCTCGGTACCCTTCCTCCGCTGATCTAAAGATTGCTGACCAGAATGTGACTCCCTGGATGCAGGATCTCCGGTGACAACACACGCCATAGGCTGCACCGGACACTTCTCAACCCACTCCTGCTCCTCCCTACTCACGTCGGCCGGCTTCTCGGCAACGACCAAGGGTGGAGCCTCAGAAGTAGGTCCCGCAAAGTCGTTGCCGAGAAGGAGGTCGACGCCCCCAACAGGTAACTTCTCCACAATTCCTACATCCAGGTCCCGAGTCACACCATCAACTTCCACCTTCATTCTTACAAGCGGGTATGACCTTGTCGCATTAACTCCCTGAACCACAACCACCCGCGCCGTATTGACAGGTTTACCAGTGAAATTTCTCAACAGTGTTTGCGATGCCCCAGTGTCACGCAAAATTCTCACCTCATGTCTTCTACCCCCCCACTCCACACAACCGAGTCCCCTGTGGTCACTAAAGGCATCACGGACAGGGAATAAGCCTTCCGGATCCTTCTGCACTGGCAGTGTATTTACCTCGGAAGAAATGCCTCTAACAAACTCCGATGTCCTCTTGAACACTCCAATGCCGTGAGCAAAAGACACGGCTGCCGGAGGAGGTCGACTAGGGCACTCATTTGCCTTATGACCCTCCTGGTGGCAACTAAAACACATAAATTTCGGTTTCGGCTTATACTGTGATGTAAAAGGCCCCTGACTTTTCACATACGGTGTGGTGTAAGGTTTGGATTCAGTTTTAGTTTCATGGCTCTTCTGTTTAAATGTGTCATTGCTACGGGGAGGGGGAGGATAACGGTCCCTAGCACTTACATCGTACTTCTGTGAGGACCCGCAACCCCGAATCAACGACAGCCGTTGATCAGCCATTTCTGCTGCTTCGACTAGAGTTCTTGGGTTTTTCTCCTTTAAGTTCAAAGTTAGATCACCGCCCGTGCTCTTAAAGAACTGCTCCAACATCATCAACTGCTTAACTCCATCAAACGTTGTTACCTTCTCAGATCGGAGCCAGTTCCCCATAGCATCGGACAAGTCCCGGGCGTGTTCCAAAAAGGTGCTATCTCTTCCCTTAGTTACACCCCGGAACTTCAAACGGTACGTTTCTGGTTGCAGTTCGTAAGCCCTCAGGACAGCCTCCTTGAGATCCTCATACACAATACATGACTCCAAAGGTAACGCATCGTAGGCTTTAAGACCCTTGCCTATTAATCTAGAGGATACAAGTGCTGCCCATTTATTCTCTGGCCACTGGTGTTCCTGGCACTTCTTCTCAAAGCGTGTGAAAAATTCTGTTACACCACTCTCATCAAACACCGGAACCAGTTTCAATAAGTGCGAGAGAGATTGATCATGAGCACGGTTACCAGCCCCAAGTCGCTGTCCCGTTGTATCTACTCGCGACTTCTCTACGTCCCTGTCGGCACAGTACTTAGTCGACTCAGCTTGGATTTTTGCTAGCTCTATTTGCTGCTGAAGCTCACCTGCCCTGCTAGCCTTTCTCTCTTCGATCTTAGCTGATTCTATTTGCTGCTGATGCTGAAGCTTAGCTAATTCGAGCTTAAACAATAATTCTGAAAATAACCCTTGAGGAGGTGAAGGTGCTACAATGTTTGAAATTACCGGTGGTCCCCCCAGGGGCAACCCACCCTGCCAGTCACCACCCAACTGCGGAAGCGTACCCGGGGTCGGCAAACTACTGGGATGGCTGGGAGTCGAGTGTAGGGGAAGCATGGCCGAAGGCCACTGAGCACTCAACCCATCTCGCTCACCAGTCACCCTGCCCAGTACACACGTTATCAAGTTATCCCTGGTCATGCTGCTAGTAACCGCATGACCGATAGCTGTGGCCAGGCATTGAAGACCGTACCGATTCACACCCTCCAACCGCTCGGTAGTAACAGGCCATTGCAAAAATATCCTAGCATCCTCCTCTCAGTTTACCTGATTAACCATATCATCATACTGCTGTTCCTCAGTTTCGACATTACGTACTGTGTCTCCATTCTCCTCTGATCCGGACTAAGACATGATGCTCACAAAAATTTCCCACCTCAATATTCAGAAAAGAAGTACCCCAAACTCTTATACCTCGATATACACACAAACATTCTCGGAAATACTCAAGGGCTATACTATGTTGCTTTTTTTTTTTTATTCTTGCTGATCCCCGCAAAATATTCCCCAAAACAACAAATGTTCCCTGCTAATAAATGTAGGTTCACCAAATCCTAGGTAAGGTCGCCATTTGTTACGACTGAGGTTTAAATATATCAGGGCTCTTATTCATTGGACTAGTAATGGCATAAATGCTACAACGGAAAGCGCTAGATCCAACCTCTGATGTATATTCCCAGTGAACAAAGAACACAAATACTCTACAGAGTTCTATATGCAATAATAGGCTATCAAACTCTCAATAAATGTGCATCTACTCTAGGCTTAATGTTATGTGAAAACAGCCTATTACTACCTATAACCGAAGGTGCTTGGTTATGGTATGCAAAGTAAGGTGGTAAGAGAAGTTACAGCTTACGTTACTTTAATCAATAAATGTCAGGCACTCCTGCATGAAAGAAAGTGCTCTAAAGTCCTTCAACACTAACAAGGAATCTTCTTTAAATGTTAGATGCTATAAAGATGCTCGTATCGGAAATGGAACCCAAAAAAGGCAGGCAGCGGAACAATGCTCGTGCAGGCTATGCACACAAAAAGGCAGAATATATAATGCAGTCGGGGCCAAGAATATCCTAAACGCTACAACAATAATAATCGCCACGACAATGCAGTATTCCTATCAACAAAAAGAGCCTAAGTCGTTTGTGTCTCCATACATCAAACTAGGCTGCGAAATGCTTGTGTAATCATAAATGGGTATGCATAAAAAGAGTAATTGGGTTAATATACTTAATGTCTACTATGATTGATAAAGTCTAGCTAGAGTCAATGATACGAGATACTGGTGCGCATGGCATGCCGCATAGCCTAGTGCAAATCTCAAGTCTGTGCGTCAAATATTACGTTATAGGGAAGGGTAGCTCTCTTGAGAAACCTTAATACCGAAGTATTAAGCGTTCTCCTGGCGTACCTCAAAGACAAACAACGAGCTTAGAACAGTGCAGAATGGTATAGGCAAAAAGCCCTCATTCGTGCATGCTCTACTCTCAATGGCACACAGACTAGAATTTACTCAATCAACTCCAGTTCTCAGGTATGTCGTGCAGCCTTTTCCTAAAGCCAGCACTCATAGGAAAGAATACCTTATAATATCAGACCCCTAGTCTAGCATTATCTAATCCAGCAGAACACTAATAATTATAGGAAGCGGTACTTAAACAATATAAATGCCAACCAATGCTTCGTGATCAACTTATCTTAACAACTAACATACATGGGTTATATCAGACCTTAACGCACAATACAACTGGCCAGCATGAAGCTGATTTTGCAGAGTTAACCAGAGGGGATATGGTATTAATAAAAGGTGGTGAAAGATATGGAAAAAGAGAGAGGTAGGCAGAGGAAAAGATTCTCAGGTGCTGTGCGGGAGACAGGTATCAAAGGATAAAGAGAGATGCGTTCTAGAAACCAGATCTGAGGGAGAGAGTGGCGAGGAACCTGTATATATACCGGGACTAGTTTGCACTGCGCAGAGTACAGCGGTAACAAGTCCTCTAGCCACTAGCAAAGAAGCTAGCAACATGGTAAGGACCTCCCTCAACCAACCCCCACGAGGCAGCCAGCCGTGACGTCATCGAGCGGGGCAAAAGCACTGCGCGCCCCCCTCTCACTCTGTTCTACTCTCTCTCTCTCTCCCAGATCCCATCATTACTAGTTAATGATAAAACACAATATTATACTTTACAATTAAATATAGAAATCCTTGACATGGGTGAAAACAAAGAGCCTTTCTGGACTGCCCATGACACGAGCTTTCATATGAAATAAAGCACACTCTAATACATAAACTGTAGCCCCATCCACTGCCCTGGCGATCCTAGCGAGTCACTGTAGGACAAACCATGCGGTTCTAACGGAGTAGTTAACGTCACAGGTGTCACAGTGTCACACTTGTCAAGTTGTTGGGAAACCCAGTCAGGTCATCCCGAGAGCCCCGTTACAACCCATCCCTGTCATTGGGCCGCCCTTCAGCAAAGTAGTTATCGATATGGTTGGCCCATTGCCCCCCACTAGTGCCGGCAATAAATTTGTACTAACTGTAATGGATGTAGCAACACGGTATCCAGATGCTTACCCCATGCGCAACGGGATGGCTAAGACTGTTGTCAAAAACCTACTTGTCTATTTCTCTCGTTATGGCTACCCTCCAGGAGATCCAGTCTGATCAGGGATCCAATTTTACTTTTGCTCTGTTTAAGCAGACCATGCAGCAACATGGGATAGTGTCTGTGGTGTCATCTGCCTACCATCCCGAGAGTCAGGGTGTTCTGGAAAGGTGGCACACGACTCTCAAGAGTATGTTGCGGTGTTATTGCATGGAAAATGGAAAGGACTGGGATTTAGGTCTCCCATACGTTTTATTTGCTGCGAGAGAAGTACCTGGGGAGAGCTTGGGATTTAGCCTGAACAAGTTGTTTTTTGGACACAGGTTCAGGGGGCCCCTCCACATAGTCAAGGAGATCTGGGAGGGAGTCACAAAGCCATGCTCGCTTCTAAAGTATGTAGTTGAAAGCCGTGAGAGAATGCTAAAGATCTTGGAGGTAGCAGGGCGGATCCTTAAGCGTTCACAAGCTCAGATGAAGGACAGATACGACCAGAAGGTGAAGCTGAGGGAGTTTGAAGTAGATCAGGAGGTACTGATACTACTGCCTCTGGTGGGACACCCCTTGTCTGCCAAGTATTCTGGTCCGTATCGGGTTGTAAGGAAGGTTTCTGATCTCGACTATTTAGTAGCTACTCCTGATCGTAAGAAAAAGAACCAACTTTGCCATGTAAATCTGATGAAAGAGTATGTGAGGCGCCCCTTCGAGCCTCTCACTGTCCCGGTGTTGATCTGCAGCGATCGTGGTGGAGAAGGAGGAAGGGACAGTCAAGCTGCGGGGGAGGAAAATTGGGATTGTCATATTTCTGCGGATCAGTGGGCGGGGAATTCTAGACAAGTGGCTCACGAGTTGATATTGCACCTGCCTGAGCAACAGCGTGTAGCTGTGCAGCACTTGTTTGATTCAAACCCCGCTGTTTTCGCGGAGCATCCTTGCCTCACTACTCAATCGGTGCACGATGTCGATGTTGGGGACCACCCGCCCTTTAAATCAGTGCCATACCGTGTTCCCCCTATTAAATTACCAGCACTTAGGGAAGAGCTGGATTATATGCTGAAACGTGGGTTGATTTCTGAGGGTGCAGTAAGGTGGACTTCCCCAGTCACACTGCAGCCCAAACCAGATGGCAAGGTGCGGTTTTGTATAGATTTCCGCAGGTTGAATGGTTTAACCCCCACAAATGCCTACCCTCTCCCTCGCGTGGACGACAGTGTGGATAAGATAGGAAAAGCCAAGTTCCTCACTAAGATAGACCTTGTTAAGGGTTATTGGCAAGTGCCCTTGTCTGAGCGAGCGCGAGAGGTGTGTGGGTTTGTGGTGGACGGTGCCACATATCGTTGCCATGTTATGCCATACGGGCTGAAAAATGCCCCTGCAACGTTTCAGAAATTAATGAACGACATTGTAGCCGACATTCCCAACTGTACGGTGTACCTAGATGATGTCATAATATACGACGATGATTTTAACAGTCACTGTGCTCACATCGGACAGCTTTTTAATAAACTGAATGAAGCAGGTTTGGTGGTAAACCTGGGTAAGTGCGATTTTGTCAAAGCCACAGTTTTGTACCTGGGGTTCGAGGTGGGGATGGGTCAGGTGTGCCCTCCACAGACAAAGATCAAAGCCATCGATCAGTTTCCCCAGCCTACGACTAAGAAACAAATCATGCGGTTTCTAGGTATGATAGGCTATTATCGTCGCTTCATCAAAGGCTATTCGACTGTACTTGCACCTTTAACTGACTTATTATCTAAGGACAAGAAGTTCCGGTGGTCTCCTGAGTGTGCAGAGGCGTTTTCCTTGGTGAAACACCTGTTATGTACCCACCCCATACTCAGGGCCCCGGACATCAGCAGACCTTTTCAGCTGGCGACTGATGCCAGTGGCGTAGGGGCTGGGGCTGTCTTGTTACAGACAGATGATGAAGGTATCGAACATCCAGTGAGTTTTTACAGTAAAAAATTCAATAGTGCACAAAGGAATTACTCTGTAATTGAAAAAGAACTCCTGGCGATAGTGCTGGCGCTCAGGCACTTCGATGTATATGTTCCTGCTTTCGGACCAGTCGTAGTGGTTTATACCGATCATCACCCTCTGAAATTCTTGAATCAGTTTCATAACCGGAATATGAGGCTGACCAGGTGGTCACTCATGCTTCAGGAGTATAATCTGGACATACGCCATATTGCCGGTTCTGATAACGTGATAGCGGATTGTTTATCAAGGGTGGATGATGTTGGTTAGACTGCCACAGGATTGAGGGTTGAGTGTGGAGGAAAATAGGCTGTCACTGTAGTTCAGCCAAAAAAAACAAATTAAAAAAGCAAAAACCTTATAAAAACTCTTTATTTTTATAACGTGAAGAATTTTGTATAAGATGTTGTAGCAGTATCTAAGTTGAATGTTTTCGCTTATTGTCGCTAAGTTAGTTGAACTTGCTCGGTGGAGCGCAACAGTCTTTATTTTTTTTATACATAGTGCCTTGTGTCGCAACAGTGTGTGGTACTATGAGAAGCTTTCTGTTAGATATGAAGAACTTAGTCAAGGGTCTTATATCTTGGGGGAGGTGTGACGCTTCTGCACAGTAGCCACGTGCGGGCATGCGCGCGCGTCAGCTGCCCAGCCGTTTAGAAACCGGCTGGTGGCAGCCGGCCGGCCGGCTTTTCCTTAGTATATATCCTACGACAATGTAACTAATGTCTGGGATATTCTTATGTTGTTTCACAGCTTGTAGCTGCCCTTATTCTTAACCAACGCATCTTAGTATATTTTATTCTCGATAGTTGATTGTTTCATTATAATATATAAGATGTAAGTCTAGTGAGAGTGGGAGGAGACGAGCGGGAGAGAGAGACCGGCTGGGGGACATTGCTTCGCGCGGAGAGTCTAGCTTGGGACGAGCCTGATGTTGCCATATGCATTTGATTGCAACGTTAGGCTTAGTTTTGATTCAGGCACGGGGTAGAGGATTTTGACCCGGCAACTGTGTTGAGTGTTGCCAAGCATGGGATGTATTCTGCATGCCTAGGGCGGGGTCCAGACAGATTCAAGACTCAGAGCTCACCTCACTGTCGTACCCTTCGGACCCCCTTGATATCTATCCCTCTCAACCCCACTTAGAAACTTTCTCTCTTACTTTGTATACCTTCCTTCCACTACTTCACCAATCTATTTAATTATCCCATCCCCTTGTAGACCTTATATCTATTATTGTATTAACGACGAGCTCTCAGATAACTAGATAGGATTTTGGGCCTTATGCAGAGATGTAATTGTTAATGAGACCTAGGAAGCTTTTTTGTTGTCTCATATTTGGTGGTTTCATGCTTGCTAGTGTGTTCTTGTGTCAGGATAGCAGGGGCTAGACCGGAGGGGAGGCTTTTTGCGATCCTTTAAGTAAAGCCTGCTGGTGCGAGTCCTGTGGACCCGCACGACTTTACTAGGATACCCGTGGGAGTCTGGGGGCATTTTCTTGTCTGTGTCCCTGTGTGTCTAGTGTTGTGTTGTGTGAGGGCCCTTGCCTAGTCCACTCAGCACTGCGCTAGCATGTCTTGCTTTTGTTTTAGGGTCGCCAGGAGAGAGTCAGATACTTGCGATCTGAGTCTCTCAAGAGAGCACCCTTTCAATTAGAGTAATTTGGCGCACAGACTTGGGAACGTCCCTAGGCTAGAGCAGGTGGCTCAGCCCGGGTATCCGAAGCCTATATCCTTCCGGCTAGACCTCTGCCACCTGGCAGATTAACAGCTAGGGGTTTATTATCTCTGTATGCTTGTTATTGTGCCACAGTTTACCGTTTTTGTGAGCATTGTGAGTCAGGGTGTGGCTTAGAGACTCTGTCCAAGCAGGCTTGCCTGACTAAGAGTGAGAAGCACACCTGTATGTGGTTATGTTGCGAGTTGCTACCTTTATTTAATTATACCTATGCCATTATACACTGTAGGTCCTATCACTAGTATTTATTCCTGCTTATGAGTTAAGAGTTCTCTAAATCCGTAACGTACTTTCTTTGCTAAGCATCAGATCCTACAGTAGCCGCATGCAGTTTAGAAACCCGCATCTTGTCAACCTGTACGATGTTTTGAGGACTGTTTGCTTTCACCTTCTTTCACGCAGGGGTGATTAGTTGTATTAATTAACGTAACGTTAAATGTACTTTCTTCTAGTTTGTTATTAAATTGTTTCTGCAATTTAATTCCGTTATCTATCTTTTCCTTGAAGCTTTAAGTCAACTTAATTGTGTGATCTTTTATATAGCCTGCTTGACTATCAGCAGTCTATAGTGCGTGCACCCTGTAACCGAGTCATAGGATACCTTGTTGTCCTGGCAGGACTCTTGACGGTTTAGGGTGGTTTGTTGCCTGGGTTTATAGATAAGGGTTGGATCTAGCGTTTTCCGTTGTTGCTTGTTGCCGCATACCTAGTCCGATAGAAAGAGCCCAGTGTTTATATATCCAAGGACGTAACAGTATATAGATACCTGATTTCGTAATCGTATTTAGCATTGTTAAGGACGCGTGGAAAGTGTGAAAAGGAACACCTTGAGATGGTTCGGCCATATGGAACGTATGGGAAGCGAGAGAATGACTAATAGGGTGTACAAGTGCAAGATGGAAGGACAGAGAGGGAGAGGTAAACCGAAAGAGAAGTTGAAGGATAGAGTGAAGAAGTATATGGATGAAGGCGGTGCTGGTTGGGAGGAGGGGCGTTGACTGACTAGGGACAGAGGTGCATGGGGGCGTTTCGTTCGTGGCTAACCCTTCGGGGATCACAGCGTCAGGCAATAGATAGATAGATAGAAGTACGCGTTAACTGCATACTAGTTTCCTAGTATGGGCAAGATGTTAAAAATACAGATTGATTTATTAATCGTGTGTAATATGATTATGGCGATTCAAGAACATGTGATGGAATAATTAGTTCTGATAGTGTTAAGGTGACTAAATCCCATGTAAAGGAATAAATGCTTCCGATGATCAAATAATAGGTCCTAATATTGTTATAACGATTCAAGGACACTGTTAGGGAGAATGTGATATTAGTATGGTCAATCATTGTGAATATAGTGATGTACCTTTGGCTCGAAGTCAAAGTAGGTCAACATTAAGAATAACGATTGTCCAGATAGGTAGTAATGTGAATGTAACAATTCCGAAGTGCAATCTATATTGAGCAGTCGTAGGTATTGAACCCATAAGTTTCAACCCATTTTGACCCGAACAGAGATCAATAATTGATATGCGAATTTTGGTTTCCTGGGGAGTTAATTAAATAAAAATCAAACATTCAAACAACTGTCGAATTATTCATACCCTAGTAAAATAGTAATTTTAAGGTTAAGTACTACAATTATTATCAACTCTGCGTAAGCAGAATTTGGTATCTCGCCCCCCGTATAGTGGGTACCACACTAAAAAATTGTCTGTCGTTGTCGTCGTCGTCGTCGTCGTTGTCGTCGTCGTCGTCGTCGTCCGTCTGTCTCGGAACTCCTCCTAGACCGTTGGATGGATTTTCACCAAATTTCACAGGAACATTTGTTGCGTGAATGCAAAAGTCAATCAAAACATATTTTTTGAATTTATGCAATAGTTATGATTTTAGGTCCAAAATATGGTTTTGCCCCCCCCCCTCCCCCAACCTCCCAGAACCCCCCCCCCCCCCCCCCCCCCCCCCCCCCCCCCCCCCCCCCCCCCCCCCCCCCCCCCCCCCCCCCTCCCCCCAGCAATGATGGCGTTCTGGGAGCGAAAACATCTTGCTACGTATTTGCTAGGTTAAGTTAGTTTAGTTGGCATTAGAAGTGATAAGTGATGGTAGTAATATTTGGATTTATGGTGATGGTAGTGATAATGGTGATAATTGTAGTGATAATGGTTGTAGTTGTATTGATGATGATGACAGTAGTGATGATGATGACAGTAGTAGATATGATGGTGACAGTAGTAGTAATGATGGTCATAATAGTAGTGATGATGGTGACAAGTAATGATGATAGTTGTAGTGATAATAATGACAGTAGTGTTGATGGTAGTGACGATGGTGTGAGTATTAGTGATGATGGTGAGTAGTAGTGAGGATGGTGACATTTGTAGTGATGATGATAGAGTGTGATGATTAGTAGTAATGGTGATGATGAATTCATAGTAATGATGATGATAGTAGTAGTGATGATGTTAACAGTTAGTAATGATGATGTTACAGTAGTATGATGATGATAGTATGTGATGTGTAGTAATGATGATGGTTATAGTAGTAGTGATGATGTTAACAGTAGTAATGATGATGGTTATAGTAGTAGTGATGATGTTAACAGTAGTAATGATGATTGTAAGATGGTGGTGATGATATTAGTAATGATGGTTGATAGTTGTAGTATCAATGATGATAGTAGTAATTAAGATGCTAGTGACAATGGACAGTGATGATGGTGAGAGTAGTAGTGATAATTGTAATTGTAGTAGTGATGATGATCATAGTATTGGTGATTATGAGAGTACTTGTGATGATTGTGGCAGTTGTAGTTATGATGGCAGTTGTAGTGATGATGGCAGTAGTAGTGATTATGTTGATTGTGATTGATGATGGTAACCCATCGCAGAGTTGGGTATGCCGTTTTGATTTTGGGCAAAACGGCACGTCTACTTTATTATTATTATTAATACTATTATTATTATTATCAACTCTGCGTAAGCAGAGTTTGGTATCGCCCCCCGTATAGTGGGTACCACACGAAAAAAATGTCTGTCGTTGTCGTCCGTCTGTCTCGGAACTCCTCCTAGACCGTTGGACGGATTTGCACCAAATTTCACACAAACATTTGTTGCGTGAATGCAAACGTCAGTCAAAAAAGATTTTTTGAATTTATGCAATAGTTATGATTTTAGGTCCAAAATATAGTTCCCCCCCCCCCCCTCACCTCCAGGACCCCCCCCCCCCCCCCCCCCCCCCCCAGCAATGATGGCATTCTTAGTGTGAGAGCCCCAAAGGGGCTCACACACTAAGAACGCATTCGTTCTGGGAGCGAAAACATCTCACTATGCATTTGCTAGGTTAAGTTAGTTTAGTTGGCATTAGAAGTGATGGTAGTAATAGCTGGATTTATGGTGACAGTAGTGATAATGGTGATAATTGTAGTGATGATGGTTGTAGTTGTATTGATGATGATGACAGTAGTGATGATGACAGTAGTAGATATGATGGTGACAGTAGTAGTAGAGATGGTCATAATAGTAGTGATGATGGTGACAAGTAATAATGATAGTTGTAGTGATAATAATGACTAGTGATGATGGTAGTGACGATGGTGTGAGTATTAGTGATGATGGTGAGTAGTAGTGAGGATGGTGAAATTTTTAGTGATGATGACGATAGTTGTGGTGATGAAGTTCATAGTAATGGTGATGATGGCAGTAGTAGTGATGATGGTGACAGTAGAATAAATTATGGTAATATTTGTCACAGTTGTAATGATGATGGTTATAGTAGTAGTGATGTTAACAGTAGTAATGATGATTGTAAGATGGTGGTGATGATATTAGTAATGATGGTTGATAGTTGTAGTATCAATGATGATAGTAGTGATTAAGATGCTAGTGACAATGGACAGTGATTATGGTGAGAGTAGTAGTGATAATTGTAATTGTAGTAGTGATGATGATCATAGTAATGGTGATGATGACAGTACTCGTGATGATTGTGGCAGTTGTAGTGATGATGGCAGTTGTAGTGATGGCAGTAGTAGTGATTATGTTGATTGTGATTGATGATGGTATTAGTAGTGATGATGGTAACCCATCGCAGAGTTGGGTATGCTGTTTTGATTTTGGGCAAAACGGCACGTCTACTTTATTATTATTATTATTATTATTATAATTATTATTATTATTTTGTTTGTTATTTATTGTGTATGTGAGAATAACAACAAAATATATGCTCAGAAGCACAGGCCTGTCAGTACATAATATGCTATACAGATTATATTTTATAAAGTATGGCTACTAAAAATAATACCTAAACAAGCATATATACAAGTAAAGAAGGAATTGTGTATTGTTTGTGAGTGAGAATACAGCTCGGGTCAGGGAAATCCAACCAGGAAACAGAAGACACAGACACACACTCAAACGCACACACATACACACACTCATACATCCACTACACACACATACATCCACACACACACACACACACACACATGGTCACAGTGGCCGAGCGCACTAAGTCACCATACTCTAGTCGTTTGACTCGGGTAGTGCGGGTTCGATCCCAGCTACCTACTGGTGAGGTGTTTATGTCTAAAACTTTCCGGGCTGTGGAGGTTAGGTGTGGATGCGCCACCTCTGGGTTCCACCTGGTTCCATGCCCACATCCTACCCCTTCTGGGGGTACGTAGGCGCCCTTGTGGTACCATGAGTCAAATCTTTTAACTACTTAGGATAAGTTAAGTCAGGGAATTGTGTATTTTCAGCCTCATTGGCTGCCGGCTCGAAATAAACCGATTATTATTATTATTATTATTATTATCAATTCTGCAGAATGGTAGCGATCCCCGTATACCGTGTGTAAGGGATTAGTCTTTCTTAAGGTTATAATGTTAAAGTAACTAGAGACCTTTGCTATGCTGAATAATAGTGCTTCGTAAATCTGTAATGCATTTAAATATCCCTTTCTATTACCAAGTTTACTGTTGTCCCATATGTTTGAAATGTTAGTGTATCGTTATTGTTTCAGTTCGTAATAGTTATTTCGAACCAGTAGAGTATTGTGAATTAAATGTTTCGTTAGTAGCTGCTCATTGTTTCAAGTTTCGCTCATTGCTTCGAACCAGTAGAGTATTGTGAATTAGATGTTTCGTTAGTAGCTGCTCATTGTTTAAAGTTTCGCTCATTGCTTAGTGCTTCGGGTAATCATAGCTAAAGTGGTGTATGTGATTTGCTAGGGAAGTCAGTCTTATTCACGTCACCGAGGAGGTTAGTTGAGTGAAATACGGTGCCTACGAATGTTTGAGGGGATTAACTTTTTGTGATAGTTGCATTTTCTTGTTGGGATTAACTTTGATTTTTGTGATAGTTGCATTATCTTGGTGGGGTTAACATTGTTACCTTATTTGATTGGTTCAATTTGACTATCTACGAGTGGGTTACTTGCTTCAAAATTTAAGTACATAAATGGGGTCTCAAGTTATTGTTTGATAGTTATGGAGTTTCCTGGTACTTAACCCGGGAACTGCGGGAAGACTCATAAGAGTTCCCCCGGCGGACTGCGGGATGACTCTTAAGAGTCCGGGGAAAAAAATATCTATTTAAAAACCCGAAAAAACTAAAAAAAAAATTTTTTTTTTATTTTTTTTTTTTTTTTTTGCCCCTTGGCCATGCCAAATATCACTTCTCTACCTCCCCTCCTTCCCCACTTTCCTCCCCTCCTTCAGTTATCACCTATTTTCCCTGTTATTCCCTTATTTTGTGGTATATTTTCGTGCTAACATTAGCGAGTTGCAAGCAGGACATTGTCATCACTGTTAGCAAGAGAGAGAGAGAGAGTATCGATCGACAGTGTCTCTCCAGACTTGGGGAAAAGTGGCGGGAAAGGAGGTTGCCTCAGCCATACATTATGTAACTCCCGGCCTGTATCGCCGATTTTGACCATCCAAACGCTGTTTCCACTTGTTTTATTGTTGTAACAGGTTAATACCTTTATAATCAACCTATAATAGGTGCATATGGAGAAGTATTAATGCTATTTATGGTAAAATATATATTTTAGTGATGGAAACTGCTCAAATACGTGCGCACAGGCAGAGGTGTCTCATACCCCCCATGCGCAGCCGAGAGGTTAATCAGATCGGGAGAGGACTCGGACCCTACCACTGTCAAGGGCCGGACAGGGAGGCGTCCTAACGTCAGCAGTGGACTACAGCACCGCGAGCCATCATCGTCGGACTCCTTGTGTTGTGGAGAGGGGTGTGGGACCGGTGTTCTGGACTGCTGGTCGTGTGGGGTTAAAAGCGGCTTGGTGGCCTGAGCTGTTGCCACCGCACCAGAAGTGGTCGGAATATACTGTATATAAAAGTTCCGAGCCACCCTTACGCTGGTGCATCAACTCTTTTGTACATAAAGCCCTATATTCCTTCTTTGTCACTTAAATCTTTTATTATTAGACTTATTTAAATTTAACTTATTTATTTAATTAAATCTTCAACGGAAAACTTATTATTTAACTATTTACTATAATTATATATTCTTTTGTTATTAATCAATTTGTTAACCATGTCTAACTGTATGTTTACCACCTTCCTGAGTTATGACTAGGCATTCGCTGATCCTCTACACTGTGCATGACCAGCCAGCTTGTCCGTCTTTCTTTCTGTCGCCCTGTCTGTCTGTCTGTCCGTCCAATATCTCCTCCCAGGGTTATTTATAGATGCTTACATAATGACTACACATGAGTTCAGACGGGTCCGTGCGGATGACATAAAGGTAAAATGTAAAACTTTTTAACTACTCATTCAATTTTCACCATGTTCACAATGCTAGATGCTATGTATATGATATACCCACTAACCAACTTTGAATTGAATATTCCTAAGATTAAGGTAAAAGGCCAAGGTCAAAGGTCAAAATCAGATTTATTAGTATTACTTCTAAACTAATGAATAGATTTTCGCCAAACGTTGAGGATATATCTAAATCAGCTATACAAAGGTCAACATATACAAATCTAAAGTCTTACTAAAAGGTCAAGGTCATAGATGAAGGTCAAATGTTAAGGTCAATATAGTAACTTCCTTATGGTTTATTCAAATTTCACCAAATTCGCAAATGAGATTCACCCTGGTATAAGAATGATAACTGCAAATTATCAGACATTTCACGAAGGTCAAGATAAAGGTCAAATGTAATTTATATTAATTATTTTTCTTAAACTAATCAAAATATTTCATCCTAATGTACATACACTCTTGATTTGTCAATGAAATGGTCATGCAATAAATAAATAGATATTCTTTTAAAGGTCAAGGTCACAGATCAAGGTCAAAGTTCAGTTATTTAAACTGGTGTTTAATATATTAATAATTTCACCAATATCAATATCCCTCTCCTGGACATTGTATATATATACATTTTATTGAATAAATGCCACACTTATATTTCAAATTTCAAGGTCAAAGGTCAATGAAAAAGGTCTAAATCAGATTTGTTAATGTTACTTCTAAATTACTGGATAGAATTTCGCCAAAGGTTCAGGATATATCTAGATCAGCTATACAAAGGTCAACAAATATTAAACTATAGTCTTATTAAAAGGTCAAGGTAATAGATCAAGGTCAAATGTTAGGGTCAATGTAGTAACTTCCTTATGGTTTATTAGAGTTTCACCGAATTCATTGAAGTGGTTGATCTTCATATAAGAATGATAACTGCAAATTACCAGACACATTTCATGAAGGTCAAGATAAAGGTCAAAGGTCAATTTTCAATTATACTCATAATTTCTCCTAAACTAATCAATTTTAGTTTATCCAAATGGTCTTACTCTTGATATGTCAATTAAATGATTATGCAATAAAAAACAAAATTTCCTCTCATAAAGGTCACAGGTATGAAAACTAGTGTTTAGTATAATTACGATTCCACCAATATCTCTCAGACATTGTTTATATAGAAATGTCATTGAATAAATTCCACATTTATATTTCAAGTTTCAAGGTCAAAGGTCAAGGATAAAGGTCAAAATCATATATAATAGTATTACTTCTAAACTAATGGATACATTTTTGCCAAACGTTGATGATACATCTAAAACAGCCACACAAAGGTCAACAAATGCAAAACTAAACTCTTTCTAAATGGTAAAGGTCAAATGTTAAGGTCAATATAGAAACTTCCTTATGGTTTATTCAAATTTCACCTAATTCACTGAAATGGTTGAACTTGATATAAGAATGATAACTGCAAATTACCAGACACATTCCACGAAGGTCAAGATAAAGGTCAAAAATCGATTCTAATTATAATCATAATTTCTCCCATGCCATTTTTTTCATCCAAATATACAGTAGACACATGCTTGATTTGTCAATATGTTCATGCAATAAACGAAATATTTCCGCTCTTAAAGGTCAGGGTCAAATTTTAGTTAATATATTTTTTTTTTTTTTTTTTTTTTAGAATAAACAGAATTTCACCAACACAGCTCTTTTAGATGTTGTTTATGTATGCATTTTATTTAATAATTACCACATATATATTTCAAATTTCAAGTTGAAAGGCCAAGAAAAATATGGAAAATATGACAAAGGTCAAGGATATAGATTAACGAAAAAAGGTGTATTTATTAACTTCTTTATGGTTTATTCAGATTTCACCAAGTTTGCTGAAATGGTTGACCTTGGTTAACAAAACTATAATTGCAAATGATCAGACACATTCCACATAGGTCAGAATAGAGGTCAAAGGTCACTACCAATTATATTCATATTTTATCCTAAATTCTTTAACAAGTTTTCATCAAAAAGTTGAATTGTCAATGAAAATTGTCATGTAATATTTTAATTTCCTCTCATAAAGGTCAAGGTCACAGGTCAAGGTCAAAGTTCAGTTATTAAAAGTGGTGTTAACAAATATTTGAATTTCACCAATATCGTTCTCCTAGATGTTGTTTACATAGATATTTTCTTAAAATAATGCCACATATATATTTCAAATTCAAGGTCAGTGGTCAAGGAAAAATGTAAACAAAATAGATTAATCTCAATTTCCCGTAAACTGACCTATGGATTCTCTCCAATTGTAATAGATATATCCAGAAAGTGTATGCAGAGTTAAAGAAACAACACTAATATATATAATACTCAAAGGTCAAGGTCACAGGCCAAAATCAAATGTTAATGTCAATGCATTAAATTTTACTATTAATTAAAATTTCACAGAAATTGCTGAAATGGTTGGCCTTAACATGCAAAGAACAATAGTATTTTTTCACACTAAAACCATAAAGGTCAATATAAAAGTCAAAGGTCACTTCCAGCTTTCCCTATACAGTAGTTCCAACAGAAGTAACCAATAATTATTCACTAAAGTAAACTTGTCTTTGATTTTGTTTGTAGAATGATCAGGAAATTAAAATATATATTCGTACTTCAAGGTCAAAATATAATGTCAGGGTCAAAGTTCCATTATTAGATTTTTTTTATAATTTACATTTCAACAAACTTGTGTTAATTGTATTATATACAGTATCTCTCTCTCTCTCTCTCTCTATATATATATATATATATATATATATATATATATATATAAAACGGCCAACTTCCACATAAATGATTACAATATCAAGGCATAAGATCAATTATATTACGCTATATAATTATATATACCTAAGCAACCCAATCCATTGATGTATAATTTACTGGGGGTATACAGTTTTCCTATTCAATGTTCAGCTATAATAACATAATAAAATGATGAAAACATATTTTTTAATGCCTTAAATCCATCCACGATTGGCTTGTCAGTCTTTCTGCTCGGAAAAAGGTTGTCCAATTTTGTTGGGTGCCTAGCCATGTTGGTGTCCGTGGAAATGAGCAGGTTGATGTTCTCGCTCGCGACGCTGCAGCGGTCCGATCAACTTCTCTCTCTATTCCTGCCTCTGACTATTATCCAGCTATCTCTGCCTTCCTCCTGTCTCGCTGGCAAACCATGTGGTCTTCTCTTTCCTCTAATAAGCTCCGCACTGTTAAGGCCTCCGTTTCTGCCCGGGCTGACCCCTCTCACCGTGTTTGCCGTTGGGAGACTGCGTTGGCCCGGCTTCGGCTAGGCCATACCGGACTTACCGACTCCTTCCTCATGTCCCGCTCGCCTCCACCTCTTTGCTGCCGGTGTGGTGTTCAGCTTTCTATTTCTCACATTTTCCTTGACTGTCCTCTCTTTTCTTCGGCCCGTCGACGTTATTTTCCCTTTCTATTTTCCCTTGGTCGTCGTCCTTGTCTTGCCGATCTCCTCTCAGAGTCACCTTTCTTTTCCGTTGACCACGTAATGGCTTTCCTTTCCTCTCTCAGACTCCTTAACCTAACAAGTGCGCATGGGGGTAATTAGACACCTCTCCCTGTGCGCATGTATTTGAGGTGTTTCCGTCACTAAAATATTCATTTTACCATAAATAGCATTAATACTTATCCATACGTGCCTATTATGGGTTGATTATAAAGGTATTAACCTGAAACCACAATAAAACTAGTGAAAACATCGTTTGGATGGTCAAAACCGGAGATATAGCCCGCGAGTTGTATAATGTATGGGTGAGGCAAGCTGCTTTCCCGCCAATTTCCCCCAAGGCCACTGAGACACAGTCGATCGATACTCTCTCTCTCTCTCTCTCTTGCACTCGTTTGCTATCAGTGATGACAACGCCCTACTTGCAACTCGCTAATGTTAGCACGAAAATATACCTCAGAATAAGGGAATAACAGGGAAAATAGGTGATAACTGAAGGAGAGGAGGAAAGTGGGGAAGGAGGGGAGGTAGAGGACTGAGATTTTGCATGGCCCAGGGAAAAAAAAAAAAAAAATATCTGTCAAATGTTTTTTTTTTTTTCTCTGACTCTTAACCCTTATTTAGCGGGGTCGGACTTAAGTCCGATACGAGAAAATTGGACTAAATGGCGGGGTCGGACTTAAGTCCGTGGGCGTATTCCCGCCCTAATTTTGGTGGAAAGCGAAACTTGGTGGTCAGGCGGTGTACTACAAGGGCCCACCCATACATCCCCACTGCGTGACCGTGACTAAGTGACCCTCAAGCAGCCATAATGGAAGGTCAAGATTTGCCCGTGTTCGATTCGGTGGCCGCCAATCCCTAGTGCGTCGCGCCACCCTACTAACCACGCCCGGCTCACCACCCAGAAACTAGATATCATTCTGAACTCTTCAGAACTTTCTAATAAGCTGTTGGATGAAACCGTCGAAGGTCTGGGTGAGAGTTTTGGTAGTGTGGATGACTCGGAAGACGAAAATAACCCGATCATAGGCTTTCACCCCAAGCATAATTTGCGTGGGGTGGATGTTGTGGTTGATATTGGACAGACCCTTGAGCAAATTGGAGACGTTCCTGACGAAGAACATACTGGTGTGGGTGTTGGTAAGTACAATTTATATTTATAATTGCTTGAAAATGTGATTGCAAGCATTTTATCACCTTACGAGCGGCTGGTGGAGTATATTTCACTGTGCTGCCCAGCGGGGTTTTTTTTTTAACCCTAAATGGGGTTGTTCTGTGCTCTTTTTCATGCATAAACAAGACCCAGAGCGTAATACAAGTATGTATCCTGAAAGTGCGTAAATTGAGCTTTCCAATGACACCCGAACCATCCTTTTACGATCACTGGTTGTCTTTCAACGATCGTAAAACACGAGTGAAAAAACCCTAAAATACGGTAATTTCCTTATAGAATTCCCTGTGTGGCGAGCGGTCTTGAGGTAATTTATGCTCCTAATCACCGCTCCGCTCTCTCTCAGAGCACATTACGTCCTCAAAATTGCACCTTACAAGAAATTTCCTTTGCATTTATAGCGTATTATTTGCAGGCGTTCGGTAAATTTCTTACGGTAATACAAACAACCAAAGATTGAATATTTGTGCTTGGCATTATATGATTGTGGAGAACAGATGTAGGCCTACCGTATATATTATGTTTTCATATATTATATGATACATGTGTAACATTTTTATATTATCACTACTCTCTCTCTCTCTCTCTCTCTGTCTCACTCTCTTTGTTTGTACTCCTTTGTACTCTCTTTGTCTGATGTAGGCCAGGGCACGCCCCTAACTAATCTCTTGAAATCACACCTAGCAGATGTTTTTGACCTCCCCTCTCTCTCTGTCTGTCTTCCTCTCTGGGTCTACCTATACTGCATGTGACATTGAAATTGCTTGAGAGTTTGATTGTAAGCATTTTATAGCGTATTATTTGCAGGCGTTCGGTAAATTTCTCACGATAACCAGGGTGTATGGTACATTTCTCACGATAATACAAGCAACAACGAAGCTTGGCGAAGATTGTGGTCTACAATATACCTTTTTATAATTGCATGTAACCTTGTAATTGCTTGAAAATTTGATTGCAAGCATTTTATAGCGTATTATTTTCAGGCGTTCAATAAATTTGATAAATATATCAAAATAAGTCCTGTGGGACTATGAAATAGCTATTATTGGACAAGGACAATATTTTGTTCATCCCTCCACTGGAACATCAACAACAATGTCAACAACGTATCGCCGTCGGCAATCGTAAGATTCAGAGTCGTAAAGATTCCAGGACGAGCTCAATAGAAAATGAATGAATGAAATGAATGAGTGTGCAGTACTGCCAATACGTATAGCGACTTCCGCTAGATCTAGAGACCTTTACTTCGATCTAGCAGCAATGACTTACACTAGCGGTTTTGTTTTGAAATTTCAGAACAATTTCGAAGTGATATTATATGGATTTTGCCAATTCATATTTCTAGTGGTATTTATCATGTCTTACATCTAACAATATATGCTAGCGGATTTAATTTCAATTGGTAACCCTCCCGCTCTAGTCGGCTCCAAGAAAATCGATAATGGTGGCACTTTAGTAAACAGGTGATAAAGAAAACCGCATGCGGATCGGTTTGGTGTATCGGTATTATGGTAAGTTGGCTACCTACTATTGTTTATACGATATAGTAAGTAATGATAAGTAAATTATTATATATTATATATAAAACAAAAACAAAATTCCTGCAAAGCAAGCGAAACAGAGAGAGAGAGAGAGACAGAATGCAGAAACTGAACTGAAGAAAGAGTGAAAAAGATATAATCATACAGAAATATTACAAGCAAATAAATGAAATAGAGGGATTAGTTAGAGAAAATAATAATGAGAAATACATAATACGGATGAGGAAGAGGGAAAGCGAGCGAGCCAGAGAGAGAGAGAGAGAGAGACAGGAAGAGTGAGAGAGATTAGAGAAAATAGAGAGATTGCAAGCATTTTATAGCGTATTATTTGCAGGCGTTCAGTAAATTTCTTACGGTAATACAAACAATGAAAGATTGAATATTTGTGCTTGGCATTATATGATTGTGGGGAACAGATGTAGGCCTACCGTATATATTATTTTTTCATATATATATGATACATATGTAACATTGTTATATTATCACGACACTCTCTCTCTCTCTTGTCTCTTCCTCTCTGGGTCGGTTACCTATAGCCTACATTTATAATTGCATGTGACCTTGAAATTGCTTGAGAGTTTGATTGCAAGCATTTTATAGCGTATTATTTGCAGGCGTTCAGTAAATTTCTTACGGTAATACAAACAACCAAACCACGAAAGATTGAATATTTGTGCTGCACATCCCTCATACGAAATACCATTCCCACCGTATAGAGAGAATACAGAAACTGAACTGAAGACAGAGTGAAAAAGATATAATAATACAGAAATATTACAAGCAAATAAATGAAATAGAGGGATTAGTTAGAGAAAATAATAATGAGAAATACATAATACGGATGAGGAGGAGAGAAAGGGAGCACAAGAGAGTGAAAGCGAGTGAGCCAGAGAGACAGACAGACAGGAGGAGTGAGAGAGATTAGAGAAAATAATAATGAGAATTACATATACGGATGAGGAAGAGAGAGAGAGGGAAAGCGAGCAAGCCAGAGAGAAAGAGAAACAGACAGACAGACAGGAGAGAGAGAGAGAGAGAGAGAGAGGGAGAATACAGAAATAAGGAGAAATACGAGAAAAATAAGACCGATTACCGAAGGAATACTAGACGCGCGAGAGGCCGAAGTCAGGCCAAAGCGAACGCAACCGAACGCGCCTGGGAAATAGACCAAAAAGTACCTCCTCTTCCTCACCTCTTCCCACCCTCCACACTCATTCATAACATCCATTCATAGACTTATATGGGGAGACGAAGAGTTGCTCTTTCCAAAAATGATCATTTCGTTCGCATTGGAGCCATAGTAACGGCGCTAGGGCGAGTGAAATTGAGCGAATATTTCGGGATTATGCCCGCTGAGCGGTACAGTGTAAAATACCTGACCACCCGCTAAATAAGGGTTAAGAGTCTTCCCGCAGTCCGCCGGGGGAACTCTTAAGATTCTCCCGGCAGTTCCCGGGTTAACGATATTTAAATTCCTTTCCTTTTAACACTATCCGTTTCCTGCTTTAGTGCCATATGGCCTTTGTTGCCTGGTGCTAGAAATTTATTAATGTTATGTTAATGCCTTAAATAGTAAATTGTAAAGAGAAAATATCAAGTTCACAGAATTAGGTATGCCGTTTTCTTTCCAAAATGAGAAAGCGGCACTTCTACTTTATTATTATTTTTATTATTATTATTATTATTATTATAAGTAGTAGTATTATTAGTATTATTACACACACACACACACACACACACACACACACACACACACACACACACACTTGTACTTGACCTGACCAAGGCCATTTTTGGAACCTGATCTCACCTACAGGAATGACCTCACATTGAAAATGTATCACCCCCCCCCCCCCCACCCCACCCCACCCCGTAAATCAATTTACAATGAGCGATCAATCCCAGGTCAATCCTGCAAATCAGGTTCTAAAATGGCCTTGGTCAGGTCAAGTACAAGTGTGGGTGTGTGTGTGTGTGTGTGTTTTGTGATGGGTGGATGTGTGTGTGTGATGGATGGATGTATGTGTATGTGTGTGTGTGATCGGTGAAGGGGTGTGTGTGATGGGTAGATGATTCTGTGTGGTGTGTGTGTGATTATTGACTGGTAAGGAATATGAAGGCATATTATAACTATTGCGCTGGATATTACTACTTCACTCATACATTAATGCTTAGGTACTTATATATTTAGTTATATTTATACTTATCCATGAATTGTATGTATGTATATCATATAACGTTAACATTCTATGATTAAAAAACAAATCATTGGTATGTTCGTATCTTGATGTATGAGAAATTGTTCTTATAAGTTTTTGAGCGGTTACTAGTGTTTTCATCTTAGTTTTGCATGCATTACCCTACACTGCGTGACAGTAAATTATATTGGAATAAACCAATTAATAATATATGTGTTGCATTGCTCTGACATTTAAAAAGTTTCTTGTGAGATTTAGTATTCCACATTGCTTGGTTATTTTGTTTCTAACATGTTGAATATGTAATGTCCAATTAAGATGTTTTTCCACGATGACTCCAAGAAATTTGGTATTATCTACATCTTTTAAAGCTGAATTGCCAATCATGAGGGGTTCTAAGTTTGGGGGGATTTTCTTTTTTTCTATGGAAGTGTATATAGTTAGTTTTGCTAATACTTAATTTTAACTTATTGCTTTTAATCCAGTTGTTTACTTTCACTAGTTCATTATTCATTATGTTCATCAAGGCGTGAAGGTCATGGTGGCTTGTGTAAAATGTACTGTAATCAGCAAACAGGGTGAATTTAAGTAAGGTACTTCTACTTACAATAGCTAGCATTAATATACTGTATATAAGAAATAATAATGGTCCCAAAATCGATCCTTGCGGTACTCATACATAATAGGCTTAGTGTCCGACTTACAATCATTAAATTGAACAAATTGCATTCTATTGTTTAAGTAAAATCGAAACCAAGCATTGATGTTGCCCCTAAAACCATGATGATCCAGTTTATCTAGCAAAATGTTATGGTCTACGGTGTCAAAAGCCTTTGAAAGATCTAATAATGTTGCTATTGTAAATTGTTTTTGACCAAATGAATTAAGAATTTTTTTAGTAAATGAGGTAAGGGCTGATTCGGTTGATTTACCCTGTCTAAAACCGTGTTGATAGTCTGATAAAATGTGATTATCGTTACAAAAGTTTTCAATTTTATTGTACTTGAGTTTTTCAAGAATTTTGCTTATCGAAGGAAGTACAGAAACAGGTCGGTGATTCTTCATTTCCCTCCTATCTCCTGATTTAAAAATTGGAGTTACTTTAGCTATCTGTAGCTTGTCGGGAAATATACCCGTTGAAAAGGAAGCATTGCATAGATGTAGTAATACTGGACATAAGCTGCCTGCAACTGCTTAAATAATCTTAATGGGGATTCCGTCATAGCCCGGTGAAGAATCCCTTAACTGGCTGAGTACCTCCTTCAAATCATCCTCGGTGACATGAGACATAGTGAATGAAGCTGCCTGTCTGTTAGATATGTTTTATAACAGATTTTGTGAAGTTCAATACTCTCTGCAAGGATTTTTCCAACATTGATAAAATAGTCATTGAAAGAATTTGTTATTTCTTGTGGCCTATTAATTTCTCTATTGTTACAATTAAAAGTATTACTAAGTTTTGAATTGTTATGTCACTTTAAAACTGTGTTTATTACATCCATGTTGTCTTGCAATTCCCCGCGCTGTCTTCCAATTTCTGTCTATAATATTCTGCTTTAGCATCAGCAATGTTTAGCGTGACCTGATTACGTATCTCACGATACGCTTCACCATATGTGATCGGTTTTCTAGCAGATTTTCTTTGAAGTTTATGTTTTTCTTTAATTAAGATTTTAATTTCGGGAGTTATGTAAGGTTTACAAAGGTGTTTTGTTGTTATGTTTTTTGTCAGTAATGGAAAGTGTTTGTTAAAACATGCATTAAAGATAGTTAGAACATTATCATATATTACGTTAGGATCTCTCACAGAAAATATTAGATCCCAAGATACCCATCTGCTATGCAATTTATAAAATGTTCTAGTTTATCATTATTATAGTCTCTATACCAAATAACTATACGGTCATCTTTATTAGCTGTTACATTAGAACCGAAAACTGAGAAAACAGGAAAATGATCAGAGATTGTATTATACAAAATACCATTTAAAACATTTTGGGGGTAGTTATTGGTCCATATGTGATCGATCAGTGTGGCAGAGTTTGCTGTTACCCTTGTTGGTTTTACTATGGTGTTAATAAATAATTATTCATTGCAGAGTGCTAGAAGATCCGACATTGGCTGTTCTGTTTTATATTTTAAAAGATCAAGGTTGAAATCACCGGCAATATAAAATTGTATATTCTCATTATTCACTGTTAAGATATTATTAAGTGTATTTAGAGACTCATGAACACCAGTGTGAGGCCTCCTATAAATAACTCCTACTATAAGATTACAGGAGTTGTAGTTTCTAATTTCTATAAATATTGTTTCAATATATTCCTTTCATAAAGTTAAATAATTTCGTGTGAAGCTATTATGTTCTTTTCTTAAGTATAATGCAACACCACCACTATTTCGATAACAAACTATTAAAATATGAAGTGTAATTAGGTATATTGTACAAGGGTTCAATGTCGGTTGTTAATTTGGTTTCACACAACCCAATAACGACAAAAGAATGTTCCAATGGATCTATACACTGATCAATCAATTCATCAATATGTTGTGGTGCACTGCAGATGTTATGACATAATATTGAAAATGTCTTATCTGGTAAATCATGCAAGTTATTATTCACAGACTCAGAGATAAAATACTCAGAGGTAGGATTTAGATATCCTAAATGCTTTACTATACAATTGTTTGGATCACTTTCACCAATATGACGGTCATCATCAATATCAAGTGTATTAAAATATAATTCGTTAAGGACATTTATTGGTAAAGTTTCTCTTTGCGTGTCATATATACTTGCATTTAATAACAATAAAAACCCTATTATCTAAATTTGTGTATGGAAGGGTATTCTGGTAATTCATGTTGACGTTTTTGTGTGAATTGTTAAAATTGGAACATATCAACTAATTGGATTTATAAAAATGGGTTTGCCTCCTGTCATGCTGGCTTACATTCCTCGGTGGTGGAGTCAGGGAGTGTTGAGGTAGGGCAGTCACCTCAGCCCCGTCACTATCACCTCACCTAGTTGGTGACACCCGTGGTTCCCTCATCTGGTCCGGTTTCCATCCGGTAGTGGTCACGTCACTTGGTCTGGCCGGTGATGGTGATTTAGATTGTGGTGAGGTCCGCTGGTAGGTTGCAGGTCCATCCTGAGCTGTTCAACCCCTTTGGGGTCTTTCACATTCATTCCAAGCTTTATGTCATCTGTAAACTTGGAGATCACACTCAACAGACCAATATCGATGTCATTGACATATATGATAAAACAGTAGTGGGCCAAGGACAGATCCCTGTGGAACTCCAGAAGTGACTGGTGTCCACTCAGAAGAAACACCATTGATTACCACTCGTTGTTGTCTACCTGTTAGCCAACTTTCTATCCTATTTGTGACCTCTGTATTGATACCTAGTGCACTCACTTTTGACATTAGCCTGCAATGAGGCACTTTGTCAAAAGCTTTGTGAAAATCTAAGTAAAGGATGTCTATGACTCTACTTTTGTCATACTCACTCAGCATTTCATGGACAAATTCCAGCAAATTGGCAAGACATGATCAGTGTCGCCTGAATCCATGTTGGGAATCTGTAATCAGATTGTGGATTTCTAGGTAGTCAACTATCTTGTCTACTAGTATCCCTTCTAAGAGTTTTACTATGATAGAAGTCAAGCTAATTGGCCGATAATTCTTGGGACAATCGTGATCCCTTTTCTTAACCCGGGAACGGCGCCGAGACTTAAGAGGTTTTACTGGGCGAAGGCGATGGGACTCTTAAGATCCAAGGCCTAAAAATAAACTTTTAAAAGGCCCCAGTGGCACTCAAAACAAAAGAATATGTGATTAAGTGAGATAATTCTCCTTCATACCTGCTATCACTCTTCCACATGTGTCCAACCCCCCCCCCCCCCTCTCTTCAATTATCACCAATTTTTCCTCTTATTCCCTTGTTTATCGGTTTATTTTCTGTGCCAATATCCCCCACCGGGTTTCAAGGTCGAAGAGGAGGCATATAGACATCATGGCAAGAGACAGACTTTACTAGCAAGACATCAGTGTCGATCGATAAGTAGGAGGGGGAGGGTGTGTGTGAATGAACCGGTCGGCAATACATCGTCTTATTCACCCCCCAAATACTATTCCCACTTGTTTTATTGCTGTTACATGTTAATATCTTCATATTAAATGTAAAAATAGGTGCATATGAATAAGTAATAACGATATTTATCGGATAGTGAAGATTTTAGTCGGGAATGTATCAAAATATCTTCGCCTAGCGGGCACTTTCATATACCATAGGTTCGCCGTTTTACCCATTGGCTGCGGGAGAAGTTCCAGAACGCCATGGCAATTTACAGCAATTTCCCGGCTTTTAAAGCCTGTTAAAGCCGTAGAAATTGAGTGTCAGTGGGCGGGAGTGCGAGGGACCCACCTCTGACCGCCAGCACGTCCGTCCGCGCACTGAGACCCCAGCCCCGGGTCTCAGTAGTGCTGCAAAAGGCATTATAGCTCTACATTGCTCATAAATAGCGAGTTTTCCCCAATGTCTATGCTAGCACTGCGGGTGAACCCCACGATCTACGAAGCTCATTTAAGTGTCATTTTGAAGATATTTTTGTCTAGTTCTCGGGTGAATACATTTAATTTCATGCAGACACTTGATTATCATTCAGGAGTGCCTGAATATGCCCTAAATAGCCCAAATATGTACACAGCGAAAGGGTTAAAGGTTAAAGATTGGGGTCACACTGGCCCGTTTCCAGTCTTCATGGACGTCTCCATTTTCTAGTGATTTATTGAAGGTGTCTGCCAAGAAAGGTGCGATTTCATCTCACACTTCTCGTACAACTCGGGGAAGAAAACTATCTCGGCCAGATAACTTGAACCTATTTAGCTTATCTATTCTTGTTGCTACCTCCTCTGGGGTACATCTAATTCTGCTAAGATCTTCACCCTCATGCACTAGTCCTTGACTTGGCATGTGTTACGTCCTGGGATATATAAACACTGGGCTCTTTCTATTGGACTAGGTATGCGGCAACAAGCAACAACGGAAAACGCTAGATCCAACCCTTATCTATAAACCCAGGCAACAAACCACCCTAAACCGTCAAGAGTCCTGCCTGGACAACGAGGTATCATATGACTCGGTTACAGGGTGCACGCACTATAGACTGCTGATAGTCAAGCAGGCTATATAAAAGATCACACAATTAAGTTGACTTAAAGCTTCAAGGAAAAGATAGGTAACGGAATTAAATTGCAGAAACAATATAATAACAAACTAGAAGAAAGTACATTTAACGTTACGTTAATTAATACAACTAATCACCCCTGCGTGAAAGAAGGTGAAAGCAAACAGTCCTCAAAACATTGTACAGGTAGACAAGATGCGGGTTTCTAAACTGCATGTGGCTACTGTAGGATCTGATGCTTAGCAAAGAAAGTACGTTACGGATTTAGAGAACTCTTAACTCATAAGCAGGAATAAATACTAGTGATAGGCCATACAGTGTATAATGGCATAGGTATAATTAAATAAAGGTAGCAACTCGCAACATAACCACGTACAGGTGTGCTTCTCACTCTTAGTCAGGCAAGCCTGCTCGGACAGAGTCTCTAAGCCACACCCTGACTCACAATGCTCACAAAAACGGTAAACTGTGGCACAATAACAAGCATACAGAGATAATAAACCCCTAGCTGTTAATCTGCCAGGTGGCAGAGGTCTAGCCGGAAGGATATAGGCTTCGGATACCCGGGCTGAGCCACCTGCTCTAGCCTAGGGACGTTCCCTAGTCTGTGCGCCAAATTACTCTAATTGAAAGTGTGCTCTCTTGAGAGACTCAGATCGCAAGTATCTGACTCTCTCCTGGCAACCCTAAAACAAAAGCAAGACGTGCTAGCGCAGTGCTGAGTGGACTAGGCAAGGGCCCTCACACAACACAACACTAGACACACAGGGACACAGACAAGAAAATGCCCCCAGACTCCCACGTGTATCCTAGTAAAGTCGTGCGGGTCCACAGGACTCGCACCAGCAGACTTTACTTAAAGGATCGCAAAAAGCCTCCCCTCCGGTCTAGCCCCTGCTAACCTGACACAAGAACACACTAGCAAGCATGAAACCACCAAATATGAGACAACAAAAAAGCTTCCTAGGTTTCATTAACAATTACATCTCTGCATAAGGCCCAAAATCCTATCTAGTTATCTGAGAGCTCGTCGTTAATGCAATAATAGATATAAGGTCTATCAAGGGGATGGGATAATTTAATAGATTGGTGAAGTAGTGGAAGGAAGGTATACAAAGTAAGAGAGAAAGTTTCTAAGTGGGGTTGAGAGGGATAGCTATCAAGGGGGTCCAAAGGGTACGACAGTGAGGTGAGCTCTGAGTCTTGAATCTGTCTGGACCCCGCCCTAGGCATGCAGAATACATCCCAGGCTCGGCAACACTCAACACATTTGCCGGGTCAAAATCCTCTACCCCGTGCGTGAGTCGAAACTAAGCCTAACGTTGCAATCAAATGCATGTGGCAGCGCTTCAGGCTCGTCCCAAGCTAAGCAAGCGAAGCAACGTCCCAAGCCGGTCTCTCTCTCCCGCTCGTCTCTTCCCGCTCTCACTAGACTTACATCTTATATATTATAATGAAACAATCAACTATCGAGAATAAAATATACTAAGATGCGTTGGTTAAGAATAAGGGCAGCTACAAGCTGTGAAACAACATAAGAATATCCCAGACATTAGTTACATTGTCGTAGGATATATACTAAGGAAAAGCCTGCCGGCCGGCTGCCACCAGCCGGTTTCTAAACGGCTGGGCAGCCGACGCGCGCGCATGCCCGCACGTGGCTACTATGCAGAAGCGTCACACATGTCACTGGTATTTTTCCTTGTGAATACTGTGGCAAAATAGTCGTTTAGGGTTTTAGATATATCAGTGTCAGAAGTTTGAAGTTGGCCTGTTGGATCCTTTAGAGGTCCAATGCTACTTTTCAATGGCTTCCTGCTGTTCACATAGCTAAAGAACTATTTAGGATTCTCTTTGCAGAGGGCTGCAGCCCTTAGTTCTTCATTCTGCTTTGCTTTCTTTATAAGAGATTTCACTCTTCTACACATATTTTTGAAGGAATCTAAATTTCTTTGATCTTGACTTCTTTTGGCCTTTCTGTATGCAACTTTTCTCTTTCTAATTGCTGAGGGTATGTCACTTGTGAACCATTTTGGTTGGGTTGAACCTGATTTAATAAGTTTAGGAGGAACAAATGCAGCTTGTCGATCCATAAACTGCTGTTTGAATGATCACCAAATCGCATTAACATTCTCACCGGCAAGTCTGTTATGGGATAAGCTTCCTAGAAGGCCTTCAAAATGTACACGACCGAAATCTAGTTTTGCACTCTGAGGATTGGTGGATCTTCTGCTAAAGGTGCGAAGAGAGAACCTAACTATATTGTGGTCAATACCTCCAAGTGATTCCCCAACAGATAAGATGGTCACACTTTCATCTTCAGTGGTGAACACAAAATCTAGTATACTGTTCACTCTAGTTGGCTCGTTCACCCACTGGGTCAAAAAGGTGTCGTTAGAAAAGTTCACAAGACGCCTACCTTCAGCATCGGCAGTTCTTGCCTCCCAGTTTATTAGGCAATTGAAATCACCTAAGATCACACTGGTTTTACCTTTGATAACAGCACTCAGTCTTGTGTACAAAAGTTCATCTTTTCAACATTTTGACGTGGAGGCCTGTACACCACAACAATCCTATAGATAAAATTACCTAGATTGAGGTCTATTCCAAGCAGTTCATGTTCTGGCCTGATCTTGCAGTCAATTGGGTTTAGAAAATCTCTGATGTACAAAAGAATGCCACCACCTTCCTGCATGGTTCGATTTTTGTGGAACATTCTATGTCCAGATACTTCAAATTACCCAACATAATTTCTGAATATCTGGTATCACTGTGAATCCAGGATTCAGTGCCACTACATCGAAACATTCTGTAGACAACAATGCACGAAGTTCGGAGAATTTATTTCTAATTTCGCATTAAAATAATACTACCTTAAGGGGATTCAAGTTTTTCTTAGAACCCCCTAGCTTACCCCGTTTCCCGAAGAGAAAGGGGTCACTGGGAATAGTGCATCTTCTTGCACACTTTTTCTCTGTACACTATCAGAGGTGTTGCAATTCCCTACGTATGGTGAATCCTCACCTGAGGTAGAAGAACCACTATCTAGTGATTCAGAAATTAGTAACTGAGGTGTAGAGTCTAGAGGGAGTTGCGAGACATCTCTCAATCTATTGGGGAACTCTGCCATTTGTTGAGAGGTATTCTTGCTCTCAGAGGGACGAACTCCTTCTTTTGTATGGCCTCTTTTTTGGAAGTTTGAGATCAACTGCTGGTGAGGGTTTGCTCTTTTCCTGCTGGGGGATGATTTTTACATTAATTATTAGTTTATTATTCTTCCATTTTGTTTGGTTTTGTGTCAATCGAAATCTTCTTTTGGGGATATATTTATTTTGAGCATTGTGGAGTGACGCAATAAAATGTTCATATGTAGCTGTCATGTTTAACTCTGGCTTATCCTGACTTAAGACGCGTATCCGCATATCCGAGAGGTAGTACGATCATTAGCACACCTGGATCCACTTAATTGTTTAATCATAGGGTCCACCCTTAAGGCTCCTCTTAGCCCACCATAGCTTTTCTGAAATATGGGATAAGTGTTGTATTGTCTTTAGAATTTCCTGTCCATTGTATATTAAAATAAATAGATTTATGATCACTATTTCCTAGTTGGTCCCCCATCTCTACATTATTTATCAAATGTTCATCATTACTGAGAACTAAATCGAGGATATAATTGCCTCTAGTCGGCGAGTCTATGAATTGAAATTAAAAAAATATCTTGTACCGCCTCAATAAACTCTTCAGAATCTGAGTCGCCGATTTGATGCTGCCAGTCTACATTCAGAAAATTAATATCCCCCATAATGCACACATTGCTATACCTTGATGCTATTTTCACTTCCTACCATAACGATTGTGACGTTAACCACTCCGTTAGAACCGCATGGCTTGTCCTACGGTGACTCGCTAGGATCGCCAGGGCAGTGGATGTGGCTACAGTTGATGTATTATTGTGTGCTTTATTACAAATGAAAGCTTGTGTCATGGGCAGTCCAGAAAGGCTCTTTGTTTTCGCCCATGTCAAGGCTTTATATATTTAATTGAAAAGTATATGTTTTATCATTAAGTAGTAATGATAGGATTTGAGAGAGAGAGAGAGAGAGAGAGTAGAACAGAGTGTGGGGAGGCGCGCAGTGTTTTTTGCCATGCTCGATGACGTCACGGCTGGCTCGCCTCTTGGGGATTGGTTGGAGGAGTTTTTTACCATGCTTGGTGATGTCACGGTTGGCTGGCCTCTTTTGGATTGGCTGGAGGACTTGTTACCGCTTTGCTTACGCGGTGCGAGCTAGTGCTAGTATATATACAGCTCTCTTGCCAGTCTCTCCCTCAGATCTGGTTTCTAGAACGCATCCCTCTTATCCCTTTGATACCTGTCACCCTCACTGCACCTGAGAACCTTTTCCTATGCCTATCTCTCTCATTTTCCATATCTTTCACCACCTTTTATTAATAGTATACCCCCTCTGGTTAACTCTGCATAATCAGCTTCATGCTTTTTTTTTTCTTTTTTTTTTTATATTCCAACTACTCCCTCTCGGGCATAGGCTGAGAGCCTGTACATTCCACCGCTCAACACGGTGAAGCCCGTGAGGTCTTGTTCCAGCCTGGGGAGTGAGACATGTGAAGCATCCATCATGGCTCAAAGCAGCTCCATCTCTGAAGCGGCTGGTTGCTTCGCTCAAGTGCTTCACCGTCTCACCCTCCAGACTCAGACCCTCACTCTCAGCTGGCCAGTTGTATTGTGCGTTAAGGTCTTATATAACCCATGTATGTTAGTTGTTAAGATAAGTTGATCACGAAGCATTGGGATTAGATAATACTAGACTAGGAGTCTGATACTATAAGGTATTGTTTCCGATGGGTGCTGGCTTTAGTTAAAAGCTGCACGACATACCTGAGAACTGGAGTTGATTGGGTAAATTCTAGTCTGTGTGCCATTGAGAGTGGAGCATGCACGAATGAGGGCTTTTTGCCTATGCCATTCTGCACTTTTCTAAGCTCGGTTGTTTGTCTTTGAGGTACGCCAGGAGAACGCTTAATACTTCGGTATTAAGGTTTCTCAAGAGAGCTACCCTTCACTCTAACGTAATACTTGACGCACAGACTTGAGATTTGCACTAGGCTATGCGGCATGCTATGCGCACCAGTATCTCATATCATATCTAGACTTTATCAGTCATAGTAGACATTAAGTATATTAAACCAATTACTCTTATTATGCATACCCGTTTATGATTACACAAGCATTTCGCAGCCTAGTTTGATGTATTGAGACACAAACGACTTAGGCTCTTTTTGTTGATAGGAATACTGCATTGTCGTGGCGATTATTATTATTGTTGTAGCGTTTAGGAGATTCTTGGCTCCGACTGCATTATATATCCTGCCTTTTTGTGTGCATAGCCTGCTCGAGCATTGTTCCGCTGCCTGCCTTTTTGGGTTCCATTTCCGATTTGAGCATCTTGATAGCATTTAACATTTAAAGAAGATTCCTTGTTGGTGTTGAAGGACTTTAGTGCACTTTCTTTTATGCAGGAGTGCCTGACATTTATTGATTAAAGTAACGTAAGCTGTAACTTCTCTTACCACCTTACTTTGCATACCATAACCAAGTACCTTCGGTTATAGGTAGTAATAGGCTGTTTTCACATAACATTAAGCCTAGAGTAGACGCACATTTATTGAGAGTTTGATAACCTATTATTGCATATAGAACTCTAGAGAGTAATTGTGTTCTTTGTTTACTGGGAATATACATCAGAGGTTGGATCTAGCGCTTTCCGTTGTAGCATTTATGCCAATACTAGTCCAATGAATAAGAACCCTGATATATTTAAACCTCAGTCGTAACAAATGGCGACCTTACCTAGGATTTGGTGAACCTACATTTATTAGCAGGGAACATTTGTTGTTTTGGGGAATATTTTGCGGGGATCAGCAAGAATATTTTTGTTTTGCAACATAGTATAGCCCTTGAGTATTTCCGAGAATGTTTGTGTGTATATTGAGGTATAAGAGTTTGGGGTGCTTCTTTTCTGAATATTGAGGTGAAATTTTTTTGTGAGCATCATGTCTTATACCGGATCAGAGGAGAATGGAGACACAGTACGTAATGTCGAAACTGAGGAACAGCAGCAAGATGAAAGGGTTAATCAGGTGAACTGTGAGGAGGATGCTAGGATATTTTTGCAATGGCCTGTTACTGCCGAGCGGTTGGAGGGTATGGATCGGTACGGTCTTCAATGCCTGGCCACAGCTATCGGTCATGCGGGTACTAGCAGCATGACCAGGGATAACTTGATAACGTGTGTACTGGGCAGTGTGACTGGTGAGCGAGATGGGTTGAGTGCTCAGTGCCCTTCGGCCATGCTTACCCTACACTCGACTCCCAGCCATCCCAGTAGTTTGCCGACCCCGAGTACGCTTCCACAGTTGGGTGGTGGCTGGCAGGGTGGGATGCCCCTGGGGGGACCACCGGTAATTTCAAACATTGTAGCACCTTCACCTCCTCAAGGGTTAACTCCAGAATTATTGTTTCAGCTCGAATTAGCTAAGCTTCAGCATCAGCAGCGAATAGAATTAGCCAAGATAGAAGAGAAAAAACTATCAGTCAGCAGCACATAGAGCTAGCAAAAATCCAAGCTGATTTAGAGTCGACTAGGTACTGTGCTGACATGGACGTAGAGAAGTCGCGAGTAGAGACAACGGGACAGCGACTTGGGGCTGGTAACCGTGCTCATGATCAATCTCTCTCGCACTAATTGAAACTGGTTCCGGTGTTTGATGAGAGTGGGGTAACAGAATTTTTCGCACGCTTTGAGAAGTGCCAGGAACACCAGTGGCCAGAGAATAAATGGGCAGCACTTGTATCCTCTAGATTAATAGGCAAGGGTCTTAAAGCCTACGATGCGTTACCTTTGGAGTCATGTATTGTGTATGAGGATCTCAAGGAGGCTGTCCTGAGGGCTTACGAACTGCAACCAGAAACGTACCGTTTGAAGTTCCGGGGTGTAACCAAGGGAAGAGATAGCACCTTTTTGGAACACGCCCGGGACTTGTCCGATGCTATGGGGAACTGGCTCCGATGAGAAGGTAACAACGTTTGATGGAATTAAGCAGTTAATGATGTTGGAGCAGTTCTTTAAGAGCACGGGCGGTGATCTAACTTTGAACTTAAAGGAGAAAAACCCAAGAACTCTAGTCAAACCAGCAGAAATGGTTGATCGACGGCTGTCGTTGATTCGGGGTTGCGGGTCCTCACAGAAGTACGATGCAAGTGCTAAGGACCGTTATCCTCCCCCTCCCCGTAGCAATGACACATTTAAACAAAAGAGCCATGAAACTAAAACTGAATCCAAACCTTACACCACACCGTATAAGAAAAGTCAGGGGCCTCTTACATCACCGTATAAGCCGAAACCGAAATTTATGTGTTTTAGTTGCCACCAGGAGGGTCATAAAGCAAATGAGTGCCCTAGTCGACCTCCTCCGGCAGCCGTGTCTTTTGCTCACGGCATTGGAATGTTCAAGAGGACATCGGAGTTTGTTAGAGGCAATTCTTCCGAGGTAAATACACTGCCAGTGCAGAAGGATCCGGAAGGCTTATTCCCTGTCCGTGATGCCTTTAGTGACCACAGGGGACTTGGTTGTGTGGAGTGGGGGGGTAGAAGACATGAGGTGAGAATTTTGCGTGACACTGGGGCATCGCAAACACTGTTGAGAAATTTCACTGGTAAACCTGTAAATACGGCGCGGGTGGTTGTGGTTCAGGGAGTTAATGCAACAAGGTCATACCCGCTTGTAAGAATGAAGATGGAAGTTGATGGTGTGACTCGTGACCTGGATGTAGGAATTGTGGACAAGTTACCTGTTGGGGGCGTCGACCTCCTTCTCGGCAACGACTTTGCGGGGCCTACTTCTGAGGCTCCACCCTTAGTCTTTGCCGAGAAGCCGGCCGACGTGAGTAGGAAGGAGCAGGAGTGGGTTGAGAAGTGTCAGGTGCAACCTATGGCGTGTGTTGTCACCAGATCTCTTGCATCCAGGGAGTCACATTCTGGTCAACAGTCTTTAGAGAAGCGGAGGAAAGGTACCGAGAAGGGGTTGAAAGTTGATGCGGTTGAGAGTTTAGTATCAACGGACATTCTCGGGGACTCATTATTAGGACCGATTTTCGAGTCTGGAGAAGACCCATTAACTGTTACTAAGAAGGCAGAGGATGGGCTTAAAAAGACGAAGAGACAGAGAGAGAGCAACGGGAGGCTAAATTCAATGTAGGAGGGGGGCATGAGTTGTTTCGCAAACACTTAGATAAGCTTGCTCCTTCGGACATTCGTAAATTGCAATTAGAAGACCCGGAGGTTCTTGAATGTGGTACCGGTGCTGTCGAGTTGGAGGAGGACAGTGATGCACAGTCGGGAGATTTTTACAAGTATCCCCTGACCATCATGGCAGTAGCAACAAGGTACCCTGACACGTACCCTATGAGAAATGGGTCAGCGAAGACGGTGGTCCGAAACTTGCTAGTGTATTTTTCCCGGTATGGTTAGCCGCAGGGGATTCAGTCAGACCAAGGATCCATCTTCACTTCTAGCCTCTTTGTTCAAGCAATGCCGCAGCATGGGATTGTTACGGTTGTGTCATCTGCGTATCATCCGGAGAGCCAGGGTGTGTTAGAGCGATGGCACTCAGCCTTAAAATCTGTGCTTCGTTGTTGTTGCTTTGAGAGTGGGAAAGATTGGGATCTTGGCCTGCCATATGTTTTATTTGCTGCATGGGAGGTACCTGGGGAAAGTTTGGGATTCAGCCCTAATGAGCTCGTCTTTGGACACCGTGTCAGAGGGCCTCTCCATATGGTTAAAGAAATATGGGAGGGCGCAGAAAAACCTTGTTCTATGCTCAAGTATGTCCTCGACAGTCGAGAACGGATGTTGCGCAGTCTGGAGTTGGCTGGCCGTAATTTGACTAGCTCTCAGGCCCTCATGAAGGACAGGTACGACCTCAAGGTTAAACTCAGGGAGTTTCATGTGGGTCAGGAGGTGTTGATTCTACTGCCCCTTGTAGGTCATTCCTTATCCACGAAGTACACTGGTCATTATAGGGTGGTTGAGAGGCTATCGGACCTGGATTGCTTGGTGGCCGCTCCAGACAGACGTAAGCGCAATCAGTTATGTCACGTTAATCTCATGAAGGAATATGTGAGGCACTCCCCTGAGCCTCTCACTGTGCCTGTGATGACGATTAGCAGTGAAGGTGGAGAAGGAGAACGGGACAGTCAAGCTCAGGTGGAGGATAACTGGAAGGATAAGAAAGTCAAATGGGCGCCCGAGTGTCAGAAGGCGTTTAGAGTAGTAAAACACCTGTTGTGCACTCACCCGATCCTCAGGGCCCATGACTTTAGCCTACCTTTCCAACTAGCAACGGATGCTAGTGGTGTGGGGGCTGGTGCCGTCCTTATGAAAAAGGACGATGATGGGCTGGAACATCCTGTTAGTTTCTGCTCGGAGAAGTTCAATTCAGCCCAGGGAAGCTGCTCTGTTGTCGAGAGGGAGCTGCTGGCAGTTGTGCTTGCACTGAGGTATTTCGAGGTCTATGTTCCAGCCTATAGTCTGTTCGTTGTAGTTTACACAGATCGTCACCCTCTCAAGTTCTTGGACCAGTTTCACAATCGGAAAATGAGGCTGACCGGGTGGTCGCTGGTGATACGGGTTATAGCCTGGACATACGCCATATTGCCGGTTGTGACAACGTGGTTGCAGATTGTCTTTCAAGGGTATATGATGCTGGGTAGATTGACACACGGGTAGCCTCCTGCTTTAGTTTGAATAGTATTTTGCGCTTGGTGCTTGTTGGCTCGCGGTTGTAGCCCTGCGTATTGGGTCGTAAAGCAGGAGTTGAGCGTTTGGTATAGAAAAAAGAAAAAAAAAGAAATAGGCTTGCCCCTATAGTTCAGCCGAAATAAACAAATTAAAAACATGAAAATCAAATAAAAACTCTTTCTTTCATAGTTGAATTTTTTCAGTATGTTATAGCAGTAATTCTGAGTTGCACTCCTCTCAGAATGCTGGGCTAGAGAAGCTCGCTCTTGAGGAGCATAACTACATATGATTTAACCTATTGTGTTGGGGAGGGTTATAATTTTGTAAAATGTTTTGTTGAGAACTGTGCCAGATATTTTACTGCCGCTGGGTGATGGGAAGTAGAGATGTAGCATGGGTTCTAACCATCAGATTTTTTTTGAGCTTTGGGCCTCTGAGAAAAATCTTGGGGGGGGGTGTGACATTAACCACTCCATTAGAACCGCATGGCTTGTCCTATGGTGACTCGCTAGGATTGCCAGGGCAGTGGATGTGGCTACAGTTGATGTAGTATTTTGTGCTTTATTTCATATGAAAGCTTGTGTCATGGGCAGTCCAGAAAGGCTCTTTGTTTTCGCCCATGTCAAGGCTTTATATATTTAATTGCAAAGTATATGTTTTATCATTAAGTAGTAATGATAGGATTTGAGAGAGAGAGAGAGAGAGTAGAACAGAGTGTGGGGAGGCGCGCAGTGTTTTTTGCCATGCTCGATGATGTCACGGCTGGCTCGCCTCTTGGGGATTGGTTGGAGGAGTTTTTTACCATGCTTGGTGACGTCATGGTTGGCTGGCCTCTTTTGGATTGGCTGGAGGACTTGTTACCGCTTTGCTTACGCGGTGCGAGCTAGTGCTAGTATATATACAGCTCTTTTGCCACTCTCTCCCTCAGATCTGGTTTCTAGAACTCATCCCTCTTATCCCTTTGATATCTGTCCCTCTCTCTACACCTGAGAACCTTTTCCTCTGCCTATCTCTCTCATTTTCCATATCTTTCACCACCTTTTATTAATATTATACCCCCTCTGGTTAGCTCTGCATAATCAGCTTCATGCTGGCCAGTTGTATTGTGCGTTAAGGTCCTATATAACCCATGTATGTTAGTTGTTAAGATAAGTTGATCTTGAAGCATTGGTTGGCATTCATATTGTTCAGTACCGCTTCCTATAATAATTAGTGTTCTGCTGGATTAGAAAATGCTAGACTAGGAGTCTGATGCTATAAGGTATTGTTTCCAATGGGTGCTGGCTTTAGTTAAAAGTTGCACGACATACCTAAGAACTGGAGTTGATTGGGTAAATTCTAGTCTGTGTGCCATTGAGAGTGGAGCATGCACGAATGAGTGCTTTTTGCCTATACCATTCTGCACTGTTCTAAGCTCAGTTGTTTGTCTTTGAGGTACGCCAGGAGAACGCTTAATACTTCGGTATTAAGGTTTCTCAAGAGAGCTACCCTTCACTCTAACGTAATACTTGACGCACAGACTTGAGATTTGCACTAGGCTATGCGGCATGCCATGCGCACCAGTATCTCGTATCATTGACTCTAACTAAACTTTATCAGTCATAGTAGACATTAAGTATATTAAACCAATTACTCTTATTATGCATACCCGTTTATGATTACACAAGCATTTCGCAGCCTAGTTTGATGTATTGAGACACAAACGACTTAGGCTCTTTTTGTTGATGGGAATACTGCATTGTCGTGGCGATTATTATTATTGTTGTAGCGTTTAGGAGATTCTTGGCTCCGACTGCATTATATATCCTGCCTTTTTGTGTGCATAGCCTGCTCGAGCATTGTTCCGCTGCCTGCCTTTTTGGGTTCCATTTCCGATTCGAGCATCTTGATAGCATCTAACAATTAAAGAAGATTCCTTGTTGGTGTTGAAGGACTTTAGTGCACTTTCTTTTATGCAGGAGTGCCTGACATTTATTGATTAAAGTAACGTAAGCTGTAACTTCTCTTACCACCTTACTTTGCATACCATAACCAAGTACCTTCGGTTATAGGTAGTAATAGGCTTTTTTCACATAACATTAAGCCTAGAGTAGACGCACATTTATTGAGAGTTTGATAACCTATTATTGCATATAGAACTCTGGAGAGTATTTGTGTTCTTTGTTCACTGGGAATATACATCAGAGTTTGGATCTAGCGCTTTCCGTTGTAGCATTTATGCCATTACTAGTCCAATGAATAAGAACCCTGATATATTTAACCCATAACTAGCGGCGCGCAACATAAGTCGAGTTAAATAAAGCTGGACTATGTGGCGGCGCTCGACATAACTCGAGTGGCAATTTCAGCACGTAATGTGGCTGAGAGAGAGAGACAAGTGGTGGCAGGAGACTAGCGAGCGTATGACTGCTCCAGACCACCGCGGCGAACCTACTGACACAAATCTCAGCTCCCTCCTCCCTCTCTCACTCGCTACATACTCAATTATGTACCGAAAGTACCGAATTACCTGCTTTTTGCACTCGCGTTGCACGGTTATTGCAAGAAAACTATCCATCATACAAGGATCGTTATGGTGTCATTCGAAAGCTCTGTTTATGCCCTTTCAGGGATAGGTACTTGTTTTACGTTCTGGGTCTTATTTAGGCATGAAAATGATCACGTAAACAGCCCTATTTTGGCTAAAAACACCCCGCTGGGCGGTACACATAAATAAACCGCATAGGCCGCTCGTAAGGTGTTAAACCTCAGTCGTAACACGATGTACCTTCATTTCTACTCATATTTGGTGGTCTATAAATAACTCCAATAACTATGGTCTCTCTACCTTAGCTAACCTCTACCCAAGAACTTTAGTTATCATTATTTAGTCTAATACCTGATTTAGTACAGCATTTTAATGAAACCCTGACAAACACTGCTATTCCGCCGCCCCTTCTACTTGTTCGGTAATATTTAAACAAACTATATCCTGGTATATATAATTCTGCTAAGAAAATGCCTCGATTCTGTAAATATATTAATATATAATATATATATATATATACATATATATATATATATATATATATATATATTAACTTAATGCAAATATGTAAATATGAATTGTAATTGTTAAAGTAAATGGTGGGACTATTATAGAGTATATAATATGTTTATTTTAACAACGATGCTAAATGCGATCTTTTACATTCGTATCACTAACTAGACATAAAAGACTGAAAGCAATAGTTTGCACAATTATTGATACAAAAGTTTAATTGAAAAGTGTCAGACCAGAGTTAACAAAAAATAACACAATACTCCCTGCAAATCCGCCTTATAAGCTAAGCCACACGAGCGCTTTTTTCGCCAATTTTCCGTCGATATTTTTGTTTATGGCAGCATTATGAGGCGCTATTTAATATAAAATCGACATATACTGAGTTTGAATGTTATAATTACCGTTACCTACATTATAATTAAACATACATTTAGAAGCATCCAGAATATAGTTGCTCAGAAAAGCGGCTGGGAAAAGATGAGCGAGTTGATCCTTAATAATTAATATACCCGCTCCTCCTACTCTAATATACCCTCTCCTCCTACTCTAATATACCCTCTCCTCCTACTCTAATATACCCTCTCCTCCTACTCTAATATACCCTCTCCTCCTACTCTAATATACCCTCTCCTCCTACTCTAATATACCCTCTCCTCCTACTCTAATATACCCTCTCCTCCTACTCTAATATACCCTCTCCTCCTACTCTAATACCCTCTCCTCCTACTCTAATATACCCTCTCCTCCTACTCTAATATACCCTCTCCTCCTACTCTAATATACCCTCTCCTCCTACTCTAATATACCCTCTCCTCCTACTCTAATATACCCTCTCCTCCTACTCTAATATACCCTCCTCCTACTCTAATATACCCTCTCTACTCTTCCTACTCTAATATACCCTCTCCTCCTACTCTAATATACCCTCTCCTCCTACTCTAATATACCCTCTCCTCCTACTCTAATATACCCTCTCCTCCTACTCTAATATACCCTCTCCTCCTACTCTAATCTCTGCTTCTGGGTCTGGCTATTCATATCCTCATACAATCTTCTACATTGTGTTATTATAATTGTTCCGTGTTTATGATTTACTCTTGAATATGAGCTATATACAGTATAATATGAGCTATATACAGTATAATATGAGCTATATACAGTATAATATGAGCTATATACAGTATAATATAGTATCAACTTTGAATTACGATCGTCCCTTGTTGACCTGGAATATAACAATGTAGTCAAAATCATATTCGTAGGTCCTTCATGGAATTATGTAATTTCAAAGCTAAATCAAATTTAATTGCATTAAATATTTGAATATATAAACATTGCATATCACAACCCTTATAATGGCTAATCATTATCTTATAGGATACGCATAGACTACAAGGTCAGCTCATGGAAGTCTTATAAATACTAAATGGGTCAAACAATGTGGATTATGACAAAATGCTTAACCTCAATATAAGTTGTTTGTATACTCCCAGCCGGACTCGAAGCTCCGACATTCAGAACGAGTGTCCAAGCTTTTAATCCACTACAACACGTGTAGTTGATTAAAAGTTTGGACACTCGTTCTGAATGTCGGAGGTTCGAGTCCGTCTGGGAGTACAAAGGAAATCAAGCAACAACAGGTCTAGTGACCCCTCTAGGTTGCATGTCCTCAAAAACACTGAGGGTCAAGTGTCCAAACAGTGGTTTAGAGTGGGTAAGGGAAAATTGGAAATGGAACTACTGCCCTGGAACTAATGTCCGTGGCAGGATTAGAAACTTAGCAGAGGACAGATGGATTAGTAACGTAACACAGTTATAAGTGATCTTTCTTATATCTGGGAAAAAGAGAGTAACATCTTAGTAGTATACTGTACTGTATATATGCAATAATCCTTGATGAATCTGAGGGAGGAACATAATAAAGTTATTCGTTTACAAACGCAGTGAGTCGCGGGTTTGATGCAAGATATTTGTCTAGGCGAAGTTTAAAAGAATCAACGGTGCTGCAATCTATAACGTTTCGGGGAAGCCCATTCCACAAGTTGACAACTCGATTGAAGAAGAAATTCTTAGATTCGTGAGAGTTAAATGATTTACCAATAATTTTGCAACCGTTTCCCCGTGTGTAATTAGATTGGTCGATAGTCAAGTACTTACTACAGTTCATATTGTCGATGCCTTTGATAATTTTGAACACTTGGATTAAGTCACCTCTTAATCTGCGCTGGGTTAAAGGAAATAGATTTATTTCTCTAAGACGCTCCACGTAAGGTTTGTTTTTTAGGCAAGGTATCATTTTGGTAACTCTATGTTGAACTCGTTCTAGCTTGTTTATATCTTTTTTGGTAATAAGGGCACCAGGATTGAACGCAGAATTCCAGAAGAGGGCGGAAAGAAATGATAACAGAGATGAAGGTTTTTCTCCATTTTCTCCAGCATATTGTTGTACATGAAAACAGTTGGAAGTTAATATCCTTGCAGCTCTTGGAAATCGCCTGAAGCAATTAATAAAATAGATAGAAATGGAAAGAAAATGACATGCATACCTTCACCTTGTTTTCCCCTCTCCTATGCTCTCTTTAACTGAAAAACAGTGTTAATTTCTGTCAGATTGATTTATCAGTAGGCATTTTCTACTCCAGACCAAATTTATCAGTAGGCATTTTCTACTCCAGACCAAATTTATCAGTAGGCATTTTCTACTCCAGACCAAATTTATCAGTAGGCATTTTCTACTCCAGACCAAATTTATCAGTAGGCATTTTCTACTCCAGACCAATTTCTCTATAGTAAGAGTCTAACCTTTTAATGAATGTGTCTATAGAGCCAATGCCTATAACTTCATCACTGTTCATACTGTGGGTGAAAACATTATTACTGTTATCTTGATTCGCATTCCTGCCTATAGTTCTCATTTGTTTCCTCTTGTAGAACTCTCTTTCGCCATCTTAAATAGATTATGGACATTTATGTTGCAAAGGAATGGGATTAATTTAGTGAATCTTCACTGAACGGACTCGAATTGTTCATGTCTTAATTATTATGTAGGGAAACCAGAACTTTACACCATACTCCAGGTGCGGCCTCACAATGCTTTTATATCATATTGGCATAACACTATTTACTATAATAACGAGAATTTCTTTTGATGAACCATAGTGCTCTGTATTGCTTTGTTGGCTGCTGCCGTGCATTGGCTTGTAGATTGTATATTTACATTTTACTCCCATTTTTTTTTCTATGTGAATGAGGGAGACAAAAGGCATAACTGCCTGCAGCGAGTGCCTCCCCCAGATTTCAATGAGTGACAGGGCCGAAATCAAGGGACGTTCGAGCTAAAATGCCTGGACACACAGAGTTTGAAGCAATTTAAGTCATAGGAAGAGGAAAAGACTGATTCTTGGAGAGAGTTCCAGAGCTCAGCAGTTGAATAGAAGACAGTCTGAGAATAATGTTTCACTCTTGGGTTGGAGAGTTGCACAGAGTAGGGGTGGAATTGTGTTGCAAGGCGGGTACTACATACCCTACGTAGAAGAGGTGGTATACACTGGGAAAGCTCCGAGGAACACTGATTATTGTAGTAGCGATAGAATAGCGAGAGAGATGCAACATTGCGGCGAAGAGAGAGAGATTGCAGAGAGGTGGTAAGTGGACGGGAGTTAATGATACGAAAGGCTTTCCTTTCTACTTTATCTAGGAGTGCGGTGTGATAGGATCCTCTCCACACATGTGAACAATACTCAATACAAGGACGCACTGAGCCCCTGTACAGAGCAAGAAGCTGCACAGGGGTATAGAACCCCTTGAGGCGGTTGAGCACACCCAGCTTCTGGGAGGCTCCCTTATCGAGACTGGTAATATGGTCTTTCCAAGTGAGGGCAGAAGAAAAAGAGACACCGAGAACATTGAGGGAAGATGAAGCGTTGATTTTATTATTGTTGAAGAATAAGGGATAGTCCTCTGGAGGTTCCGGACGGGTGGTAAGATGGAGAAATTGGGTTTTGGAAGCATTAAATGCAACAAGGTTTTCTCTACCCCAATTGGAAATGGTAGCTAGACCAGAAGATAAGCATTTTATGGCATCATTACGTTTACTTATGAGGGACTGCTGGCTGATGCGTTCTGGAAAACTAATTGAGTGGTGTAAAGTAGAGTCGTCTGCATATGAATGGATGGGACTGGATGTACAGTTGAGAAGATCATTTATGAAAATTAGAAAGAGAATAGGAGATAGGACAGAACCCTGAGGAACACTGGAGTTGATAGGATGAGGAAATGAGTGATGGCCGTCCACATCCGCAGTTATGGAATGGCCGGAATGGAAATTAGAGACAAAGGCAAAAATAGAGGGACAGAAATCGAAGGAGGGCAGTTTGGAAATTAAAGGTTTGTGCCAAACTCTATCGAAGGCCTTTGATATGTCTAGTGCAACAGAAAAAGTCTCACCGAAGTCCCGAAAGTTGGATGACCAAGAGTTAGTAAGATATGAAAGAAGATCACCAATAGAGCGACGCGTAAGGAAGCCATACTGGCGATCTGAGCGCAGATTATGAGAAGAGAAATGCTTAAGAAATTTGGAAGCAAGAATAGTTTCAAAAACTTTAGAGGTACAAGAGATGAGAGCAATTGGATGATAGTTGGATGGTTGAGAGTGGTCACCCTTCTTTGGGACAGGTTGAATGAGAGCAAACTTCCAGCAAGAAGGAAAGACGTTAGAGGAGAGACAGAGACGAAAGAGTTTGCCTAGGCAGGGGGTCAACATGGAAGCACAGTTTTTAAGTACAACAGGAGGAACACCGTCCAGATCGTACGCTATCTTAGTATTAAGCCCAGAGAGGGTAGAAAGTACATCTTTAGAAGAGATTAGGATATTAGGCATAAGTAGGAGAGAAGGGGGTGGAGAGGGAGGAATAGCACCGGAATCATCCAAGGTAGAGTTTCTGGTAAAAGTTTGAGCAAAGAGTTCAGCTTTGTCAGAGGAAGAAGCGATGGTTGTGCCATCAGAGTGTAAAAGGGGAGGGAAAGACGAGGAAGAAAAGTTGTTGGAGAGGTTGGCTAGATGCCAGAAAGCATGTGAAGAGCTAGAGTTGGATATTTCCAGTAACTATCGTCCAATTAGCTTAACCTCAGTTGTATGTAAAATGCTAGAAACGGTCATAAGAGACAGACTCGTAAATCACTTAGAGGAAAATAACATACTTAAAGATACTCAACACGGCTTTCGTCAAAAACGTTCCTGTTTAACAAAACTCTTAGACTTCTTCCACGATATCCTCAACCTCTACGATGAGAGTAAAGCTGTAGATATTATACACCTTGATTTTCAAAAGGCCTTTGACAAAGTTCCCCACAAACGTTTACTGCTAAAACTAAAAGCGCATGGAATACAAGACGGTGTGTTGAAATGGATAGAAAATTGGCTCAGCGACAGAAAGCAAAGAGTAGTCATAAACGGTAAGGCATCTAAATGGACCAATGTAAGTAGCGGGGTACCCCAGGGATCGGTACTAGGACCAATTCTCTTTCTAATTTACATCAACGACATAGATGAGGGTCTCACCTGTACAATCTCAAAATTTGCTGACGATACAGAAATTGCAAATAGCGTACTCTCAAAAGATCAAGTTGACGATATGCAACACAATCTAGATAAATTGTCACATTGGGCCCAAATTTGGCAAATGAGTTTCAATGCGGATAAATGTAAAGTACTACATATCGGACACCTAAATGAGAAAGCAAACTATTCGATGAATGGCACTCAGCTTAAGAATGTAAACAGAGAAACCGATCTGGGAGTAACAATATCGAGTAACCTAAAACCGAGTCAACAATGTTCAGAAGTTGTTAAGAAGGCAAACAAAATAATTGGCTTTATAGGCAGATAATTTGAGCATAAATCAAAAGACGTTATCCTAACCCTTTACAATTCTTTAGTTCGCCTTCTTCTGGAATACTGCGTTCAATGCTGGTGCCCTTATTACCAAAAAGACATAAACAAGCTAGAACGAGTTCAACGTAGAGTTACCAAAATGATACCTAGCCTAAAGAACAAACCATACGAAGAGCGTCTTAGAGAATTAAATCTATTTCCTTTAACCCAGCGCAGATTAAGAGGTGACTTAATTCAAGTGTTCAAAATCATCAAAGGCATCGACAATATGAACTGTAGTAAGTACTTCACTATCGACCAATCTAATTACACGCGGGGAAACGGTTGCAAAATTATTGGTAAATCTTTTAACTCACACGAATCTAAGAATTTCTTCTTCAATCGAGTTGTCAACTTGTGGAATGGGCTTCCCCGAGACGTTATAGACTGCAGCACCGTTGATTCATTTAAATTCCGCCTAGACAAATATCTCGCATCAAACCCGCGACTGACTGCGTTTGTAAATGAATAACTTTATTTTATCCTCCCCTCAGTTACTAACCCATATGTCCCCTACTAACTTCCTAGTCCTGCCACGGACATTAGTTCCAGGGCCGTAGTTCCCTTTCCAATGTTCCCTTACCCACTCTAAACCACTGTTTGGACACTTGATCCTCAGTGTTTTGGAGGACAAGCAGCCTAGAAGGGTCACTAGATCTGTTGTTGCTTGATTTCCTTTGTACTCCTTTGTACTCCTTTATTTTTAATTATTGATGAAAGAGTGCTTGGCAAGTCGAAGAACAGATTTGGATTGATTCCGGGCAGAAACATAAGAAGAATGAGATTCTTGAGTTTTAAGGCGTCGGTACCGTTTGAATGCTTCCTCCTTGTTGCGGACAGCAGTAGAACCTAGGTCTAGTATTTGTGATGCGCTTTATATTTGTTCTCCAATCATATATTACTCATATAAATTGTTTTGGGAGACTATTTGTAATATCTGATATTTGTTTACATTAAAAAGACATTTGTCAATTTTCTGACCACTCTGTGGTTATATTTAGGTCTGACTGCAGGTTAATCTGTCGCTTTCCAAGATTATTGCATTTCCTATCTTGGTGTGATCAGTGAATTTAAAAATTATATTGCCGATGCAGTTGACCAAGTCATTGGTGGTGTCTAGATATGTTTCTGTTATCGCTGATATATCTGTCTCTTATTTATTAACCTACTTTCAGATCGCCAGTATGATTTCCTTAAGGGCCGCTCTACTAGTGACATACTTTCTTATCTTACTCACTCTTTGTCATCTTCCTATCTGGATTTCGGTGAGACATTTTTCATTGCGGTAGATAAATCAAAAGCCTTCAGTAGAGTCTGGCACAAATCTCTGTTTTGTAAACTACTCTCCTTCGGTTTCTATCCCTCTATCTGTGCCTTTAGTTTCCATTTCGTTTCTGATCATGACATAGCTACAGCAATGGATAACCATTGGTCACTTCCTCAGCCTATCAACACCTCAGGGTTTTGTCCTCAGGGTTTTGTCCTGTCTAAAGTTATGTTTTCAATATATATTTACGATCTTCTCAACTGTACTTCTAGTCATATCCACTCTTATGCCAATGACTCTACCTTGCCAATGACTCTACCTAAATTGAGTTTTGGAAGCATTGAAAGTAACAAGGTGGGTCGTTGTGTAAATCTAGTTGGTGTTACAAACATAATAAACTATTTCATTATTCAACTAGATTTACACAACGACCCACCTTGTTACTTTCTATGCTTCCAAAACTCAATTTTTCCATCTGTCTATTCAACGTCCCTTTCCAGAAAACTATGACCTGCTCTTCAACAACATACAAATTAACCCTTTATCTTCTCTTAATATTCTTGGTGTTTCTTTTTCTCCTGATCTCTCTTGGAAAGATCACATTACCACTCTCGCTAAAACAGTTTCCCAGAAGCTGGGTATGCTCAACTGCCTCCAGGGGTTCTTTTCCCCAGAGCAGCTTCTTTCTCTGTACAGGGCACAGTGCGTCCATGTTTTGAGTATTGTTTACATATATGGGGAGGATCCTCTCACAGAGCACTTCTAGAAAAAGTAGAAAAGAAAGCCTTTCGTCTCATTAACTCACATCCACTCACCAATTCTCTGCAGTCTCTCTCTCTCCGCCGCAATGTTGTATCTCTCTCACTATTCTACCGTTATTACAATAATAAGTGTTCCTCAGAGCTCTCTAAGTGTATACCACCCCTCTTCGTAGAGCACGTAGCACCCGTCTTGCAACACAATCCCATCCCTACTCTGTGCAACTTTCCAACTCAAGAGTGAAATGTTATTCTCAGTCTTTCTTCTATTCAACAGCTGAGCTCTGGAATTCTCTCCCAAAATCAGTCTTTCCCTCTTCCTATGACTTAAATTGCTTCATTCTCTGCGTGTCCTTGCATTTTGGCTCGAATGTCCCTTGATTTAGGCCCTGTCACTCTTTCAACTCTGGGGGAGGCACTCGCTACAGGCAGTTCTGCCTTTTTTCTCCCTCACTAACATAGAAAAACAAAAATTAAGTTACTTCAAAGCTCACAAGATGAGGCCATGGTACACCTATCTTCTGGTCTATCAACAATTTCCAATTGGGGCCGAGAAAACCTTGTAGCCCTCAACGCTTCCAAAATCCAATTTCTCAATCTATCCACCTATCACAATCTTCTGCACGACTATCCCTTACTTTTCAACAATACACAAATCATCACTTCATCTTCTCTATAGTATTATATCCTTGGTGTTTCATTTTTTCTGACCTTTCTTGGAAAGATCCCATTCCCATTCTTACTAAAAAAGCATCTCAGAAGTTAGATCTGCTCTATCGTCTCCGTGGTTTCTTCATCCCGCATAGCTTCATGTTCTGTATAGGGGCACTGTGCGCCCATGTATCGAGTGCTGTTTACGTGTGCGGGGATGTTCCACCCATATCGCGTTTCTCGAAAGGCATTTTGTCTTACCAAATCTTACTAATTCTCTAGAATATCTCTCTACATGCTGCAATGTTGCATATCTCTCACTTTTCAACTGCTATTACAATAATCAGTATTCTTCAGAGCTTGTTCAGTGTATACCTCTTCCCTTGCGGAGAACAGGAGGCTTTCAACTCACTTCCATCCCTATTTTGTCCAACTCTCTAAACCAAGAATTATCTGATTTTCCCAGTGTTTCTGCTACTCAACATAGACGCTCTGGAACTCTCTCCCTCAATCTGACTTTACCACATCCTCTGACTTAGATTGCTTCAAGCTCTGCATGTCCATACATTATAACTCTAACGTATCTGGAATTAGGCTCTCTATCATTTTTTCAATTCTGGGGTGGTGTGGGTACACTTGTTACAGACAGTTTTGCCTTTTGTCTCCTTCATATGCATTAACAAAGAAAAGAAACACACACACACACACGCACATACATTCTCGCTCATCACACTGCACATTCCACTGATTAATTCAGCACCAACGTACAATGTTTTACTTCTAGTTAATCCGATTATATTCTCAGCAGTGATAAAGATAAAGTATTTGTTGATATTAATCCAAAAGACCACATTATATATTCGAGTGAATATCTGAATATGACTAACATTTATAAGTTCGAATTCGTGTTAAACAATATAATATATATATATATATATATATATATATATATATATATATATATATATATATATAATACTGTATATGTGCAGAGAGTGACAATATATCATCCCATTGTTTGTTCAATTTTGTCAATGTGAATTAATGATTGGTATGTAGATATATAATATTTGACAAATAATGAACTACTGTCAAACTCAGGAGAAAATGTAACTCTCTCACTGACTGAGGCTTAAGCCGTGGAGGCCTGTACCTGTTATCGCCCTCTGCCTTCATTCACAGGAGTCTGTCCACGCGAATTCCAAGGTCGCAACTTGGTCCATCCCAAGTAGCTCCTAACATGAAGGGTCGACTTTCCTCAACCATGACGGTCAACTTCAGGGAGGTGGGCCACATGCCAATACTTACAAATTTGGTACTCTCACACTATGTACCTAATATGTCTTGAATCAGTTTCAGAGAGTTGGTGATGGTTCATATGTGGTCATACCAATGGTACCCTATGAATCTGTTTAGGCACGAAAGGAGTTGATGCATCTCTCCAAATCACCGGTGAGTATATATGTCTTGCCATCATACAGAGATTTGATAATCCGTAGCTTAGTATTTCTTCACAGGTATGGACATCGTCATATAGTCTTTGAGAGAATCCATATCTCAATATTCTAGGCGGAAGCACAGAACAATATCGTGGTGTGACCCACCACTGACCAAGACCTCTATGTTCTAGCCACATACATGTACAGTTGTACACTGCTTTGCCCAACTAGCCACCAAAAGCTTAAACATTAGTCTTAGTCCAAGAAACCTTTAGAACAACGGGCTGTGATAATCTCTATCGATTCCCTAGAGATCATGAGAAAAGTCAAAGTCAAAGGAGTACAAAGGAAATCAAGCAACAACAAATATAGTGACCCTTCTAGGCTGCTTGTCCTCCAAAACACTGAGGATCAAGTGTCCAAACAGTGGTTTAGAGTGGGTAAGGGAACATTGGAAAGGGAACTACTACCCTGGAACTAATGTCTGTGGCAGGGCTAGGAAGTTAGTAGGGGACATATGGGTTAGTAACTGAGGGGAGGATAAAATAAAGTTATTCATTTACAAACGCAGTCAGTCGCAGGTTTGATGCGAGATATTTGTCTAGGCGGAGTTTAAATGAATCAACGGTGCTGCAGTCTATAACGTCTCGGGGAAGCCCATTCCACAAGTTGACAACTCGATTGAAGAAGAAATTCTTAGATTCGTGTGAGTTAAAAGATTTACCAATAATTTTGCCACCGTTTCCCCGCGTGTAATTAGATTGGTCGATAGTGAAGTACTTACTACAGTTCATATTATCGATGCCTTTGATGATTTTGAACACTTGAATTAAGTCACCTCTTAACCCGGCAAGCGCGATAGGCCTCACGGAAGGCTTCCTATAGGGAACGCGATAGGCCTCACGGAAGCAGGACCATAAAAAAAGCCTTCCATAAAAAAAAAGGGCCTATCAAAACAAAGGAATTTGTCTCTAGGTGAGATAATTCCCCTCCAGTACTCATCCATGTAAATCTCACCACCCCCCTCCCTTCCTTCCCCACCTTATTCCCCCCTCCCTCCTCTCCTCAATTATCACCTATTTTTCCTCTTATTATCATCATTTATCGGTTATTTTCTCTCCCGCGATAATGTAGCACAAGTGGGTTGCATAAAAGATCGTTATGCAACACCCAGACACCGGCACACACCGCCTCGCTCGTCTCAGTTGACTCCCAGACAGCGAGAGGGGAGGGCTGCCTGTCTCTCTCTCTCGCCTGAGATTATGACCGGGTGGCCAATATCTTCGTTTTTCACCACCCAAATGCTTTTCCCACTTATTTTAGCACTCTTGAAGGTTCATATATCATATGTAAAATAAAAGCATACCGAAAACAAATAATGGTTTATATTGTAAATATAACAAATTCTGTCAGAATCCAGGGCTAGAAATGCACAAATAACTACCCTAGCACCTACGTCTATATCGCGCTTGTCAGGTTAATCTGCGCTGGGTTAAAGGAAATAGATTTAATTCTCTAAGACGCTCTCTCTTCGTATGGTTTGTTCTTTAGGCTAGGTATCATTTTGGTAACTCTACGTTGAACTCGTTCTAGCTTGTTTATGTCTTTTTGGTAATAAGGGCACCAGCATTGAACGCAGTATTCCAGAAGAGGGCGGACTAAGGAATTGTAAAGGGTTAGGATAACGTCTTTGGATTTATGCTCAAATGACCTGCCTATAAAGCCAATTATTTTGTTTGCCTTCTTAACAACTTCTGAACATTGTTGACTCGGTTTTAGGTTACTCGATATTGTTACTCCCAGATCGGTTTCTCTGTTTACATTCTTAAGCTGAGTGCCATTCATCGAATAGTTTGCTTTCTCATTTAGGTATCCGATATGTAGTACTTTACATTTATCCGCATTGAAACTCATTTGCCAAATTTGGGCCCAATGTGACAATTTATCTAGATTGTGTTGCATATTGTCAACTTGTTCTTTTGAGAGTACGCTATTTGCAATTTTTTCTATCGTCAGCAAATTTTGAGATTGTACAGGTGAGACCCTCATCTATGTCGTTGATGTAAATTAGAAAGAGAATTGGTCCTAGTACCGATCCCTGGGGTACCCCACTACTTACATTGGTCCATTTAGGTGCCTTACCGTTTATGACTACTCTTTGCTTTCTGTTGCTGAGCCAATTTTCTATCCATTTCAACACACCGTCTTGTATTCCATGAGCTTTTAGTTTTAGCAGTAAACGTTTGTGGGGAACTTTGTCAAAGGCCTTTTGAAAATCAAGGTATATAATATCTACAGCTTTACTCTCATCGTAGAGGTTGAGGATATCGTGGAAGAAGTCTAAGAGGTTTGTTAAACAGGAACGTTTTTGACGAAAGCCGTGTTGAGTATCTTTAAGTATGTTATTTTACTCTAAGTGATTTACGAGTCTGTCTCTTATGACCGTTTCTAGCATTTTACATACAACTGAGATTAAGCTAATTGGACGATAGTTACTGGGTAGGGATTTGCTGCCTTTTTTGAATATCGGTGTTACGTTGGCTATCTTCCACTGATCAGGCATAGTTCCAGACTGCAAGGATTTATTGAATAGTAATGTCAGTGGTTTGGAGAGCTCATCCTTAGCTTCCTTTAGAACTCTAGGCGAGATTGTATCAGGTCCAGGCGTTTTATTTACCTTGAGTTTATCTAAACAATTCAATACTTCTCTCTCTGTAACGGTGATATTGCTTAGAACATCTGAATTATCAATCTGAATCGGCGATGGTGTAAGTCAGTGATCTTTATATTCCCTAACGATGGCCCGCATTGACTACGAATGACTGTACGATCCAGTAACCAGACCATACAAGTGTTGAAAAGTGAGGTTGCCAGCACACATCCCTGTTTTACTCCTGAGTTTACAGGGAAGAAGGGAGTAGGAGGTGAAGGGGGTAGGGGAGAGTGCCCTTTGACTATTTTACTCAAAAGTGGAATACAGTCCATCCATCTTTATCTCCCTTAAATCTCCATCTTAGGAGATTTCAATGTGCACCACCTTCAATGGCTCTCCTCTCATTTAACTGACCAACCTGGTAAACATGCCTTCATCTTTTCTATCCTAAATGACCTAGAGCAATTAATTCAGCACCCCACCCTTATTTCGGACTGCACTGGAGATCGGGCAAACATTCTTGATTTATTTATAACCTCTAATTCTTCTGCTTGCACTGTTAACTTCTCTCTCTGTTGGACTCCTCCAATCATAACCTTATCTCTGTCACCTGTCCTGTCAATCAAGAAAGATTTCTGATCCCTCTAGCTGGTGGCACTTGTGGCATTTTTGCCGCTGCCGACTGCGAGGCTCTTCGGCAGAATTTCTTTGATTTTCCAGGGAATTATTTTTGCTTCCATGGCCAGGGACCCTGTAAAAGCTAAAGACTTTAATTACTCCAAACTCCGGATGTCCAGGCATTTTGTCTCGAACATTCCATGATTTTTGCCCTGTCACTCTTTCAACTTTGGGGCAGACAATCGTCACAGACAGTTTTGCCTGTTGTCTCCCTCATCCACATAGAAAAACAAACTGCACATATTTCAATTTTCTTCTGGTAAATATGTATAAATTATTATGTTCCTTCCAACAACCAACCATACTCCTAAAATCGATTAATGAAATTTACAAACACATGTGGCAGTCCGTGGACTCGAACCCAGGATGCTCACACCGAAAATCACCACCTTATACATCGCACCACGAAGACAGTTAAAGGTTGGTGGACACTTCCTACGATTTACTATGCAACTTCGAATCCTGCATATCAATCTAAGCATGTACACACATCCCAACTGCAACTCACGTAGGCTATGCATATGTGAATGGAAAGAGCAATAAATGGGGCCTTAACCACTTAGGGAAGTCCTCTCGATAAATTACTCTTGAACCAATATCAATTATTATGTTCCTTCCAACAACCAACCATACTCCTAAAATCGATTAATGAAATTTACAAACACATGTGGCAGTGACACAATAACAGCTATGTGACGCACTTTATATTTAAATCTAATTAATCATTAAAATGTTTTGCTTTCTTAGAAAGTGCCATATGAAAGGTCGACAACCTATTGCAATTAACTCTGACCACCACCAGGGCTTTCTAAGCTGAATATAATTTGTTAGTGATCACCGGAATATAATAACGAACAGCTTCGTCGTAATGGAAATGTAATATATTCATGAACTTCCAGTGTCAATTTCCCAAAATCATCCACTCGTATGCAAACCAGAGCATTAACAGTCGCACACAGGAGTAGTGTCCGTCTCTGTGATGGTGTATACAGTATATGCAACTAGAATTTTGTAAGATTAAATTATCTATGTACTTTGGTATGTAGTGATCAATCTTTGTTTCGTATTAAATTACGTTTGTAAGTCAATTATACATCATTTACTTCCATACATACATTTACGGTGAGGGACATATTATCATGTGGGCAGTCGCGCTCAACAGTCATGTATAATCTTCACGACTTCAACTTAGTTTCCTCTCTTGATATAAGAACAAATATTCGTTATCTAAGCTGAAGTAAGTTTAGCCATAGAGACTTTATTGATCTGTAATTCTGTATATACATTTATCCCCGGAGGGCTATGGAAAAATATGTGAAATTTAAATAATGAGGGCAGGAAACTATAGTACTTAAGGGAAGGCATGGCGGAGTGGTCTTGCCACTGGACTGGCAATTCAATGGACCCGGGTTCGAATCCCAATATGTCAAGGGAAGATATTATTGGGATGGAATTTGTGCTGTACCTAGTTTTAGTGCATTACCACAAACCACACCGAAATGCCAAAAAAATACCCTTATTGTTCCCTGATTAAATAGCACTGTATGAATATTCCCATATTCAAAATATGCTACAGGGGGGCAATGCCTAGTGAGTTCATTGCTAAAGAGGTGACGTTCTGAGAGTGAGGGTCCAAGTCTGGGGGTTGAGACGGTGAAGCACTTAGGCGAAGTGGCTTCAGAGATGGGACTGTTTCCAGACGTGAATGGGTGCTTCGCATGTCTCCCTCCCTAGACTGGAACAAGACCTCGCGGGTCTCGCCGTGTTCAGCGGTGGAGTGTGCAGGCTCTCAGCCTATGCCCGAGAGGGAGTAGATGGAATATAGATTGTTTTTTTTGTTTTTTTATATATTAATGGGATTTATTCTCAAACGGAATATAGTCGAAGCAAATTTAATCTTTCAGTCCTTTCAAGACACACATGTTTTGTTTTTTTAGAATCTATTCTGGTTAATATATGATGATTTTATTCATGTCAAGATATATGTTTGACATTGGCATTTAGTTAACCCTCTGACTGCTAACTTCCCTTCATAAACTGATTCAGTTTGTGTAATGGTAGCCACAATAAACGAAAGAAGTAGGCATAGTAAACTGAAGTAGTTAAATTGGTAGCCCATTTTACCTCTTCCCAGGTGCTTATGATGGGTGCAGTTGGTTTTCGTCAGCCATGAGTGTATCTTGCCTTTAATATGTCAATACCCTGATACTGTGAACACAAATTTAATTAGGTATTTTTTGTTTGCCCGATTGTGTGCATGCATGTGAATATACAGTACGTGAGAGAGAAACGAATTGTGTGAAGAAGGGTATACTATACAATATATGAGACAGAGGGAATATACGCCCTCCGCGGGTGTGGCTGCGTGTGATTATCCATGTGTGTATGTTTATGTGCATGAAAGTGTGAGTGTCTGTCTGTCCAGACCAGCGCACCCCAGACACTTAATAAAGATGGATGGGGTGTAATTGAACACAGCAGGTACAAGAAATAGCAGGGGGAGAGATAGAGAGAAAGATAGAGATTATCCACCATGTCAAACATAATTACGTTTTAAGCCACTTCTACCATTGTGAGAGACATTTGTTGGAGCCTTATAGAATTAAATTTGGATTATTGAATTAAATCTTGGATACCTGTTGCATATTGACACTATCCATAACTTTAGCATTGGGTTATAGTGAACATATATGTGCACAGGTATTAATTCCTTGGTGTAATCATATAGATACCATTAAAACCAGTGCAGCGGCAGAGTGGTTACCGAATGTGTCATCCCAGCCTTCAATCCCGGCCTATATACTCTCACCTAGTCCGCTCAGCTGGTCAGGTTAATTGCAATGGGTGGAGGCAATGTTGAGTGATGAAGGACATTCAATTAAGGGATGGCTGACTGTTGTAACTTGAATAATATGAAATAGCTCCTGTAAACCAGGCTGGGTATCATCATGCTGGTCACGCGCAAAACACGCAGATATGATTGTCACAGCACAATCTGGTTCAGCCTATGTCACCCCACTTTGCCCTGTAAGTCAAACAATACCTACAATACCTCACCAAGTTAGGAGAAAAAAAAAATCTAATAGATTACAGGTACGTTTGTAAGCATTAACATTAGCAGTGCAAGTTATACATTTATGACACAACACAGGAACATTAATTATCACGAAAATTATATCAACTTCTTTTCCCGCCCTGCCTCGTCCCGCCTCCTTGTCCAGCTGAGTGGTTTTTAACCAAACATTAACATTAGCCTTTTTAACCTAACGCATTGTAATCTTGCTTTACAATTTATAATTAGACCATTTATCATTTGACTTAAGCAATGCTAGCATTTTGTTTTAAATATACTTGTTTAATGTATTTTTTTTTATCCTGACTGGAAACTGCCCCAAACTACCAAGGCAGGCCACAGTAACTCAGTTCGAGTATGGCCGAGAATACGCAAACACCTGCAATATTCACCCTCACATAAGGTAAAGTCTTTACATCTAACCCCCTTCTTAGCGGGTGGTCAACTAGTCCCTTCCCATCGCGGCCTCGTGTTCTTTACCAGCTCAGAGCTTGCCTGACACGCGTATCGCCTACACCCTTTGCAATTCTGTCCCCCATACTCGCCACTTTGCATACTATTTCTCTCTCTCGACTTCTCCTTTCTCATTCTCTACTCTTTATTAAACTCAACATCCCTTCTGGTTTCAGCATAGACGTTCACCGTCAACCAGTCGTATTGTACGCGAAGCTCTCAGATATTTCCATGTATTAGGTTAAGGAGGTATTATGCTTTATTGAGGTTAGAGAGACGGACTTTTCCGTATGTGTCCTCTCTCGGGAAGGTTGTAGACCGGTATATGTCTCCCTGGCAAGGTGTTGAGTGATTCTGCTTGGTTATCTAAAGCTAGACTAGGGGTAGGGTTACTGTGTCGTTGTCTCCGATGTGTGCAGTGTTAGCTAAGCCCTGCACGACATCGACAGGTACTGTGGGAGCCTAAGTTGTCTTCGGGTGGGTTTACTTTGCGAGCACAGCGCTCTGGTGTGAGAGGGCCATAGCCTATCCCTCACAACATAGCGCTGCCTCTTTGAGTTGACTTCTGAGGGATCGCCAGGATAGAACTAGGTACTAGAGACCTAGATTTATCAAGAGAGCATCCCCGTCATATAACGTAATCTTCATTATACCACCTTCGGACAACGTTAGGCTACGAGCCGCATGCTCGCCCATTATTGCCCTGCCTTGATACCCCAGCTAGACTTTATTAACTGAGCAGACACTGGTTAGAGATAAGCCCCCATTATTATATGTATGCAACATTATTATTCACTGCACTTTTGAGCCGAGGTTGTTGTTGAGTTGCACAACCCTAGTAGGCTGTTGCGTTGTGTCACGAAGCATTTCTTTAGTTGTCGAGCATTACTACCTTTGCGCAGTCTTTATTATTCGCCTGCCTATTATTACTATATGTCCTAGTATTTATTGTGACCCGTATTCTGCATTATAATTGTTCAAGATTCTTTACGAACATCTTCCCAGCATCAGACTTATTTCAGAAGTTTCCAGTTGATGTTGCAGGACTAGCATTGCACTTTCTTTAACACCTTACGAGCGGCTAGTTATTTATGTACCGCACAGCGGGGTGTTTTTAGCCAAATAGGCTGTTTACGTGATCATTTTCATGCCTAAATAAGACCCAGAACGTAAAACAGTACCTATCCCTGAAAGGGCATAAACACAGCTTTCGAATGACACCGTTACGGTCCTTGTATGATGGATAGGTTTCTTGCAATAACCGTGCAACGCGAGTGCAAAAAGCAGGTAATTCGGTACTTTCAGTACATAATTGAGTATGTAGCGAGTGAGAGAGGGAGGAGGGAGCTGCGTTTTGTGTCAGTAGGTTCGCCGCGGTGGTCTGGAGCAGTTTATTGGCTAGTCTCCCGCCATTTGTCTCTCTCTCAGCCACATTACGTGCTGAAATTGCCACTCGAGTTATGTCGAGCGCCGCCACATAGTCCAGCTTTATTTAACTCGACTTATGTTGCTCGCCGCTAATTAAGGGTTAATACAGGAGTGCCAGTTATTTGAGTATCTACCGTAACGTTAATTAATCACGTTAACTATCTTTTCTTTGTGTAAACTAATCGAGTAATCTTTTACTGTTTGAGAATAGGCTGTTTCATCGAGTGTCAGCCTAGTGTGTGTGCACCAGTTACCGAGTCATAGGATACCTCGTTATCCAGGCACGACTCAGGGCGGTAATGGTGTTTTGTTTTCCAGTGTTTAAGGCAGGGGTTGGATCTAGTGTTACCGTTGTTGCATTTTGCCATTATCTAGTCCAATGTTGAAGAGCCCTGTGTCTTTGAGAACCTGGATCGTAACAAATGGCGACCTAGCTCAGGATCTTGTGAACTAAGAGATAATTGCAGGATTGTTGTGGTCATTTGTTTATTTGAGGAATATTTGGGCACGTTAATTTTGTTTGGCAAAGTAGTATAGCACTTGAGAGTCTTCAGATATTTTTGGCAAGTGAATAGTGCTACATAAGAGTTTGGGGTACTTCTTTTCTGAATATTGTGGTGAGAAATGTTTGTGAGCATCATGTCTTATACCGGGTCAGAGGAGAATGGAGACACAGTACGTAATGTCGAAACTGAGGAACAGCAGCATGATGAAAGGGTTAATCGGGTGAACTGTGAGGAGGATGCTAGGATATTTTTGCAATGGCCTGTTACTGCCGAGCGGTTGGAGGGTATGGATCGGTACGGTCTTCATGCCTGGCCACAGCTATCGGTCATGCGGTTACTAGCAGCATGACCAAGGATAACTTGATAACGTGTGTACTGGGCAGGGTGACTGGTGAGCGAGATGGGTTGAGTGCTCAGAGCCCTTCGGCCATGCTTCCCCTACACTCGACTCCCAGCCATCCCAGTAGTTTGCCGACCCCGGGTACGCTTCCGCAGTTGGGTGGTGACTGGCAGGGTGGGTTGCCCCTGGGGGGACCACCGGTAATTTCAAACATTGTAGCACCTTCACCTCCTCAAGGGTTATCTCCAGAATTATTGCTTCAGCTCAAATTAGCTAAGCTCGAAGAGAGAAAGGCTATCAGGGCGGGTGAGCAGCAAATAGAATTAGCCAAGATAGAAGAGAGAGCCAAGCTAGCAAATATCCAAGCTGATTTAGAGTCGACTAGGTACTGTGCCGACATGGACGTAGAGAAGTCGCGAGTAGAGACAACGGGACAGCGACTTGGGGCCGGTAACCGTGTTCATGAGCAGTCTCTCTCGCACTTATTGAAACTGGTTCCGGTGTTTGATGAGAGTGGTGTTACAGAATTTTTCGCACGCTTTGAGAAGAAGTGCCAGGAACACCAGTGGCCAGAGAATAAATGGGCAGCACTTGTGTCCTCTAGATTAATAGGCAAGGGTCTTAAAGCCTACGATGCATTGCCTATAGAGTCTTGTATTATCTATGAGGAACTCAAGGAGGCTGTCCTGAGAGCATACGAACTACAACCAGAGACGTACAGGTTGAAGTTCCGGGGGTGTTACCAAGGGTCGGGAGAGCACCTTTTTGGAGCATGCCCGGGAGCTGTCCGATGCTTTTGGGAATTGGCTGAGGTCGGAGAAAGCTACTACGTTTGACGACATTAAACAGTTGGTGCTTTTAGAGCAGTTTTTCAAATGCACGGGCGGCGACCTGACGTTAAACCTTAAAGAAAAGCAACCAAAAACTCTACAGGAGGCAGCTGAGATGGCTGACCTCCGGCTATCACTAATTCGGGGGTGCGGGTCTGCCCAGCGTAGTGAGGCAGGTAACAAGGGGCGTGACGCCCCACCCCCCCGAGTTTGTGATATACCTTATGCAAACAAGTACAAGAGCCATGATACCAAGACTGACCACAAGACTAGCACCGTCCCATTTTAGAAGGGGCTGGGCCCTTCCCAGTACCAAGGGAAGCCCAAAGGGGAGTTGGAGTGTTATCATTGTCATAAAAAGGGGCACTTTGCAAGAGTCTGTCCTAGCAAACCACCTACAGCAGCTGTGTCTTTGGCCTGCAACATTGGTGTGTCTCCGAAGTCATCTGAGTTTGCCCGGGGCAGTTCGTCAGAGGCTGAGGCACAGCCAATGCAGAAGCACCTGGGTGGCTCGAACCCTGCTCAGGATGTTTTTTGCGACCATAGAGGGCGGGGTTGCGTGATGTGGGCGGGGCGCAAGCATGGAGTAGAGGTCTTGCGTGATACAGGTGCTTCCCAGACTCTGATGAAAAACTTGACCTGGCTACCCTATAAACGCGGCTCGGGTGGTAGTGGTGCAGGGTATTAATGCAAACTCGGTCATACCCGTGGTGCGGTTGGGAGTTGGAGGTGGATGGTGTGGCACGTGAATTGGATGTCGGGATTGTGGAGAAACTGCCAGTGGAGGGCGTCGACCTTCATCTCGGCAACGACTTTGCAATGCCCGCTTCTGAGGTTGGTCGACTAATGCCCGCTTAGTCGTTGCCGAGAGGCCGGCCGACGTGAGTAGGGAAGAGCAAGAGTGGGTCGAGCGGTGCCAGACACAACCCATGGCATGTGTTGTCACCCGAGCTCGGGCAGCTAAAGTGTCACAGCCTAGTCCTCCGTCTTCAGACCAGCGGAGGAACGATCAACAGGAGGAGGCTAAAGCTGGAGTTGGTTTTAAGAGTTTTGACTCGGCGGCTCTCCTGGGTGATTCAGTATTAGCACCATTACTTAATTCTGGAGTAGCCCCTGGGCCTGTCATCGAGAGTGACGAGGCTGGGCATGACGAGTCTCCACGACAGCAACGTTATGTACATCGAGAGTGACAAAGGGAGCAGCCCAGTATCGGGGAAGGTCATGCATTGCTCCGGGAGCAGTTAGATCGCTTGGAACCCTCAGATATACGTCAGTTGCAACTAGAGGACCCTGAGCTCCAAACGTGTGCTAATGGAGCTGTAGAGCTCGACGAGGACGGCGATGCACAGCCAGGAGATTTTTTGTATTTAGAAGGTATCCTCTATAGGCGTTTTCAAGACCCTAAACGTAGTTGGCAAGAGGGGTCCGGAGTAGTGGACCAGTTGGTGGTGCCACGGGAGTGCAGGGATAGCCTACTGAGGTTGGCGCATGACATACCACTGGCAGGACATCTAGGGGTGAGAAAAACGGTGGCGGCTTTAGAAAAATTGTTTTGGTTGGCCGGGGTTGAAGAGGCAGGTGGTAACCTGGATCGCAGGTGTCAATCACGTGCCAGAGGGTTGGAAACCTAACCAAACAATTCCGAGAGCCCCGTTTGCACCCCAATTCCTGTCCAGTGGACCGCCCTTCAGTATGTCCATCCAATTGATATGGTCGGACCCCTACCCCCTAACTAGTTTCCCGGTAATAAATTTCTATTAACTATCATGGAATGTGGCCCCTCGTTATCCTGATGCCATATCCAATGAGAAATGGCACAGCGAAAACTGTTGTCCGGAACCTGCCTTCTTGTATTGCTTGGCGGTATGGTTACCCGCAAGAGGTGCCAATCGGTACCAAGCTCTAATTTTACATCTAATCTGTTCAAACAAACTATGACTCAGCATGGCATCAGCACTGTCGTCTCTTCTCTGCGTATCACCCAGTAGAGTCAAGGGGTGTTGGGAGAGGTGGCACGCCACGCTGAAAAGCATGCTTCGATTTATTGCACAGAGAACGGAAAGGATTGGGACCTTGGTCTGCCGTATTTGTGTTCGCGGCAAGAGAAGTACCTGGAGAGAGTCGTCTCGCTTTCAGTCCGAATGAGCTTGTTGTTCGGGGCATCGGGTTGAGGGGCCCTCTCCACATGGTGAAGGAGCTGTTGGGAGGGTACCGCGCTGTGCCATGTTCTATGTTGAGATACGTCCTCGAGAGCAGAGCGAGAATGCTTAGAAGTCTGCGAGCTGGCCTGGGCGTAATTTGGTGAGTTCGCAGGCCCGTATGAAAGGACAGGTATGATTACGAAGGCGAAACTGCCGGGCGCATTTCAGGTAGGTCAAGAGGGTGTTGGTCCTGGTACCTTTGGCAGGTCATCCTCTGGCTGCCAAGTACGCTGGGTCCTTATCGGGTGGTGGTCCAAAGATATCCCCGATCGGATTACCTCGTTGCCACTCAAGACCAGCGGAAGAACGTAACCCAACTATGCCACATTAATTTGTTGAAGGAGTATGTGTGGCGCTCCCCACCTGAGTCACTAGCTGTCCCCTGTGGTTGACCTGGCCTGCGGGCGTCATGGTGGAGAAGGAGAGGGGGGCAGCATGACCAGGTGGATGATAACTACCTGGGATTGTCATGTCCCGGCTGATCAGTGGGCGGGGAATTCGAGCCAAGTGCGCATGATGCTCTGGCGCACACTGCCGGAGGAACAGCAGGTGGCAGTGCAGCGCCTGTTTCGATTCATACCCCACTGTATTGTTTGCCGAGCACCCAGGCCTTCACTACTCAAGCGGTGCATGACGTCGAAGTGTAGGAGAGCCCCCCCCCTTCAAGTCGATACCGCTTATCGGGTGCCACAGGAGGGAGGGTGGGTTAAACCTCCCAGCGCTCAGGGATGAGCTTGAGTAAATGCTGGCGAGAGGCTTGATCGAGAAGGGGGCAGTACGGTGGACTTCTCCTGTCACTCTCTGCAGCCCAAACCTGATGGAAAAGTTCGGTTCTGCATTGACTTTAGGCGGTTGAACGGGTTGACCCCCACCAACGCATATCACATTCATCTAAGGATACCTAAAAACTTCATACCTTTTAGATTTCCTGGAACGTCAAAACCTTCTAGCAAGTCTCATTATGTCGGCCAGGGCTACAATGACATTTCAACCCATTAAAATTACTCCGGGCATGGCAGAATACTCCGGCACTCAATCATAATTTTGAGTCGAAATTGGCCAAGATTGCTGCTGTGACTAATAGCCTTGTGTGTGAAACTTTCAGCAGTGTCATAATTATTTGCCAATATCCAGGTGATACAATACCCGAAGAGGATCTCTTTTACACATTCAATCCCAACTTAGGCAGAGTAGCAGCCGCATAAGGGAGATTTTCAGGAACACATCAGTAGATAAGTTAGCCCCCTGAGTATCAGGACCATGAATCGAGTAGTTTGGAGGTTTTGTCAAAAATGAACAACCATGTAAACAGCGTGACAAGGATTGGGTAGACTTTCGGAAAGTTATTACTCAAAAACACACGATGCTATCTGCGCGAAATTGGGCTACAATGAGGTTTGCTAGTTATAGAGTGAAGTAATATGTTGGTAACACTGAATCGAGTCAACCACCTATCTCCTGGTAGCTTGGGAGACCTTCGGTACTCAGTATCTCTCAGTAAGTCAAGCTGTGAGCTACGTTCTGTAGATGGCAGATACATGCATCTTGACACCCTCCTGTGACTGGTAAGTGTATATAAAATACATTATAGAAGTGTTGTGAGTTATTGAAGTCATTATTTTCCGTAAACATATTAGTGTATCGTAATAGTAATGTGTTTTGTAAATAATAAGATTTTTGAAGCTGTTACAAGAGTATTACTCGTTTATGAAGAATGCGTATCTACAAATATTCGTAGAATTTTTTTTTTTAGGCCTAGGAAATTCGTTGTTGTTATATTCTTGCGTTCATACGTAACTATAGGTTTAAGTATAGGTATAACTATAATTTATAGCTATAACCTCGTAACATAATATTATATAACGTAAGCCGTTTTCTGTGCAGATGTACCTTTACTTTAATATATTCATATTCAAAAAAGTATTGGTAATCAAATTCTACAACACTTTAGGAAAGAGCATGAAAATACTTCTTACTTCATATACATAAACCTATTGTCGAAGTTCAGAAATAGGAACTCGAATGTAGTCAGAAAACATATGACATTTTCATTCGGAATAAGTGTTATCTATGATTATTCGAGGTGTTGTGTTTGTTCTACGATAATATTGTAGATTGGCCTTTCCTCTGTCTATTTTAGATATAGTACATTGCACTAGATGTAATTCTTGTTTGCGGTCCCAGTTGTATGATCGTAGGTATAAGGATGTCTTATATATTCATATAAACATCTATTGATAAACATCTATATTCATATATGGAAAGAGTGTGAAAAATACTATTCATTTCATATCCAAACAAATATTCCTCAGCATATACAGAAATGTTGGTGTACTCCTGATAAAGGAAGGACATGAGTGGAAGTTGCCTGTACTGCTGTTTGCTGACTTTACAGTTCTGATGAGTGATACCGAGTGGGAGTTACAGGGTCTTGTAAATATGTTTGGAACAGTATGTGAAAAATGGAACCTGAAGGTAAATGCAGGCAAGAGTAAGGTTATGGTCTTTGAAAGGTTTGCATTCACTGAGTGTGAGGTGTGGTTGAATGGTCGGGTTACGGAAAATGTCAGCTCATGTATGTATTTGGGCAGTGTGATAAGTAAAGATGGAAGTATGGAGGATGAAGTGCAGGTGAGGGTGAAACAGGGGAAGAGGGTTATAGGAACTCTGAAAGCAGGAACAAGGAATAAGGATGGTTGAAAGCCACAGTTGCTCGCGCGTTTGGGGCTAGCAAAAGGATGGTTGAAAGCCACAGTTGCTCGCGCGTTTGGGGCTAGCACGTATTATGAAAAACATGCATCCTCCTTCATTCACTGTCGCCCCCTTCACTCACTCAACCCCATAATTTGCCGGAGGATAACAGGTTTTTCACAATACGTAGACGGAGGTCTTTAAAAAAACAAAAAAACAAAAAAGGAATAAGGTGGTCAGCATGGAAGTAAAAAAGTAGTTGTATGATAGTGTGGTTTTCCTGGCATTGGGATGCGGGAGTGAAGCATGGACGTTGTTGGAGAGGAAATATCAAGAT